>CM043722.1:6830823-6955823 GCA_023969325.1 Oryzias curvinotus | reverse complement strand
AGCATTCGGGTCTTTCAGGTTATCATGATGGATCAAGTTCTTTAATTAAAGCCATATTAGCTTAATTGTGTTACCAGCGGCCATTTTACCAGTCCGTTAATAGCACTGATATAAGATGATCTCACAAACCAGTTCGGGCTGGACCAATTTGGCGGAGTTGGCGGCTGCTGGACTCAGAAGAACTGTGTGTCCGAGCAGAGCTCGGACTTCGAGCTCACACAGCGGCTTTGGGGTGGTCTGTGAGCTTTTCAAAGCAGAAATGTCAGTCTGTTAGAGTGGACCCCACCTGACTCAATTTAAGGTTCTGGACCTCCAGCTGCATCACTGCTTCTGAAAACATTTTTTCTGTCTCATTCCAGGTTGATCTACTGCAGTCTGTCAGAGATCAGCTGTGAAGCTCTGGGCTCAGCTCTGAAGAAAAACCCATCTAATCTGACAGAACTGGACCTGAGCGGGAACTGGAACCTGAAGGATTCAGGAGAACTTCATCTGTGTGGTTTTCTGGAGAGTCCAGACTGCAGACTGCAGACTCTGAGGTCAGACTCCATGTTTCTGGAATCAAGTCTGTGCTTCTTTCCCTCAACTGTGTTCTTGAACCAGGGGCGATGTCCCAAACTCCACCAGAACCGTATTTCTTCTCAGGCTTCTGTTTGCCAGCGTCTGCTTTTTGTCTGAACATCAGACGTCAAACACCTCCATCCTGCAACTCTTCATAACTTTTCCCTCTGTAAATGGTCTGGCTGAAGCAGTAATTTCTTCTGCTACGATAAAACTTGATTTCTCCACAGCTTCACTTAATAGCCTCTGCTGAAGTATCTCTTAATCTCTGACTGTTTCTGGATCTTCTGCTCTGCATTCAGGTCTTACGGGTTATCAGGATCTTTAGTTTCAAAGTGTGTTCTTAGATAAGGGTATTTAATTAAATACACTTTAACTCCACAAATCAGACCCACGGTTTTACCAGCAATGTCAGGAAACATTCAAGCTATGGTCACATATACAACTGCCACTGCACTGTGGGGAGTCATTAGCAAAATCTAAAATATTAGGTGTCACCGCCCAATATTTGTGAAAAATGTTGGCATGATCATGAATGAAGAGTCTGACAGTCAGCAAAGGCGGGGATGACATCATCACAAAATTGGACAACATCTGGGCGGCCACAGCCACTGTGCGCCATCAAGAGTCTTTGCCTTTCAGCTGAGAAGAGTCGATCTAAACCAAGTTGCATGGGCTCTTGGCGACAGACCACAGGAACAGGGCCCATGGGCGCTGATGGGAGATCTGATCCATGAGTGGTGCTGGGACTCTCCTGGAGTCTCTCCCTCATTCATAGATTAATCCGAGTGGCTTAGTCGACGAACTCCTCCAAGTCTTTTGGAAGCTCCCTCGCTGCAAGTTCATCCTTCAGGGGACCGGATTGTCCCTTGTAAACACATCCACTAGGGTGTCTTCTGGCCAGCAAGTGCTGGCAGCCAGGATGCTGAACTCAGCAAACTATCAGCAAAATCCGACTCAGTTCGAGATCCCTGACACAGTTAGCAGCTGTGCAGAGAGTGTTCTAAAAGTGTTGCATGTGTATGCCCCCTGGGACCACTCAGCCAAACCCCAGCACTATGCTCTGCCTGTCAAAAAAACTCAATACAAAGGCAACTTTGCTCTCCTTGGAAGAAACTCGCTGGGATTTAAACAAACTGTAGCTGACATGATGCAAGAAATAAGTCAGTATTGCCACAGTTCTGGTGGACTCAGTCTTATCTGTCGGTGGCAGTGGAGTAGGCCTCTCTAATTGTCTTAAACAATTATGATGCCCCAACATACCCGCCATACAGCCACGTAAGTCCTGTACCAGAGATGCAAGACCACCATCAATGTGAGTTTCGCCTTCTACTGGAGGCAGCGGAACATCACAAGCCTGAAATAACTCTGCTGGGATTAACTTACTGTTAACATTTAAACATTTAACAATAAGTTAAATATTCTCTGATTACTAGCTAGTCTGACAATAAGCCTGTCCAAAGAGGAATGTCTTAAACCTAACTTTGAATGTAGAAACTGTGTTGGCATCTCTTACATGAGCTGGGAGCTGATTCCCAAAGACAAGGGCTTGGTGGCTAAAGGCTCTACCTCCAACTGTGGTTTTACACATTGTAGGAACCACAATCAGTCCTGTATTTTGTAAGCAAATTGTTCTGTTTGGGTGTTACGACCCTTTATCCCTTGTGCTATCCTAGGCACTTTAACATTGGGAATGGGGTCATCTAGACCCCACAAGAAAGTGCGCTAAACCTTTTTTCTTTAATTATGTGTGATCTTCACTGGTGCCCATGGATAACATCAAATCCTCTTTACCTTTATCCAACTCTGTCATGGTAGGGATAACACCTTAGTAGCCGCGTTTACATGGGCAAAAGTAATCGGACAGAATGCCTGATCGGAAAGAAAATGTGTCATGTAAACGTGCCGTCCGGAATACTCTGCCCCGGTCAGACTCTTTCGGATCAAACTATCTTTCCGATCGAGATAGGTGGGTTATACCGATCCTTTATCCGATCGTTGGTCATGTACACAGTTCATTCCGATAGTGTGTCACTTCTGCTCTGGTTTGTGTCACGCATAGATGGTGTTTCGCTGAGAGAAAGCTTTGGAGTGCATACAGGACCGATCAGCTGGTCTGCGGAGGCCCCGTGAAAAGCGCTGCTCTGCTCTCACCCCGCTGGCTCTCTGCCTCTCCCCCCTTCATGAGGGGCATGCGGGGCAGGAGCGCTTCAGTCCACTGGCACCCGAGCCCCGGTGCCAGTGGACCAAGTGAGCAGAAGAGCCAGATAATTTTGTGTGAGGGGAGGGAGGGGTGCTTAGTTACGTGTGCGTTTTGTTATTTTGTTATGTGTGAGAGAATTGAGACTGCGAGCCGTTCCGCCGCTCTGGGTTAGCGGCTGCAGGACTCAGGAGGAACCGTGTTCGAGCAGAGCTCGGGCCCCTAGCTCACAGCTTTGGGTCGGTGTGTGAACTTTTTAGAGCAGAAATAAATGTCGCTCAGTCCTTAGAAACAGTTCAAACAATAACATGGATTTGTGTTTCCAGCTGTCTCCCGACAAAATGTTTCCCCGCACGGTCCTGGATTTTGTGTCCATCAAGGCTAGCCTAATGTTGTTAGCCCGTGTTTATAGCCTGTTCTAACCCTTCCAGCTCGGTTCTTCAACATAAAAAGCACTGTCCACACGGATTAAATAAAACGATGAGCTCGCAGGCGCTTCATAATATTAATTACATTAATAAAAAGCATGTTTGGAAGATCGCCTCGTATTACGGAGCTGCTGCATAAAAGTCTCTGGCAGCGGTCTGTTTACAACGGGACAGACGCATCTCTTCTTCGGGGGGGGGGGGGGGGGGGGGGGGGGGGGTACCACTACTGCGCATGCCCAAATGATTCATTCCAACCAAAGGTGTGAGCCATGGGAACGTTTGTTCTAATCGGAAAAAGGTTTTCTGGGCCCATGTGCACGGGTGAATTTTAACCCGACCATTGATCCATTCAAGATATTCTGCCCATGTAAACGCGGCTAATGTAAGGATCAGGGGCCTCATTTATAAAACCTTGCGTAGGATTTGCGTCAGAAGTGGCGTACGGATGAAACATAGGACGTGCGTACGCACAGAAATATTCGGATTTATAAAACCGTGCGCACGCACATCCTACGCATCCTTCCCTTAATAAATCACAACCAATTCTAAATGCTGCGCAGCTTTTGCGGCTTCATGACACGCCCATAGTTGCCCATAAATAGTCCGTGAAACGCCCACAAATGAATATTCATTGATGGCAAAACCACAGCAAACATCGAGAGAAAATCAAAAAAACTAAACTTCACTCAATGTGAAGCAGAAGTTATCGTTGGCGAGGTGGAAAAGAGGAGAAAAATGTTGTTTGGAGGGCACAGTGTGGGCATTACTAATGCCGAAAAAGCACGTGAGTGGCAAACAGTGACAGACGGACATCAAAGTCGGGGCAAAAAACGTCTGGCGCTGCATCGCTAGAGTGAGTCTGCCACGGGTGGGGGACAGGGGACACCGGAGCCGACCCCTCTTAATGAGAGAGTGGCGGCAATTATTGGGGAGTCCCTTTTAACGTGGAGTAGTGACTGAGGCGGGGGGTGGGGGGTGTCGGGGGGGACACCGACGCACCTGATGCACCGGGTGACACACCCCCAAAAGCTCCAACAGGACGGCTCGAAGAAGTCGGAACCGGCTCATAAGCCACTCGTCCTGATGCGTTCACTCCCAATTCTTCCATTTGCCACATCTTCTAAGATCCAAGATCAGCCATTGTGTGTCATTACGCATTGTGATGGGGCATTTTATATCCATCCATTTAATTGCATCTGACAAGCTACAGATGTCGGTAATAATCCACGTGGAAATGGGAAATTGTTCAGCGCAAATGTAATTTCTTGTTGCTTTCTGAATGGTTGAGACATACGCCATACATTGTTTTTATCAAAAATAAAACAAACTAAAGGCATATGCATGAATACCATAATTCTGTTGCTTATGAAGAAATGTTTTACTATGAAAACAACTTTCCCCAGTGGACAATTAATACATCTGTCTGTCTGTCTGTCTGTCTGATTCGCACGCATCTGGCGGCGCGTGCACACGCAGCGGCTCTATCGGCTTTATTGTTTTTAAAAGAATGTATTTTTTAAGTCATTTATTTATTATTTTATATGCTGCTTGCACGGTGGGGTGAGAGGAAAGCAAATTCATCTGTGCTGTATGTCTTACGGATGCAGCATATTTGACAATAAAGCTGACTTTGACTTTGACTTTGACTGTATCTGCTCCGCCAGACGGACACATTGACGAGAATATCAGTTTTGTACATTATTTCGTTCTGTTAACTATATTATTTATGAGGATGAATTGCACAACATGCCAATATTGCAACATATTTCACTTTTCTTTTTGCAAGTAAGTGTTCATTTGAATTTCTGTTGGAATTGTCGTTTGATTTTCTTTTTTTTTGTTTCACTGCTGATCGATCAAACAGGTGTTCGTGTAGACTGTTCATTGTGAGACTTGCTTTGTGAAGTCTTCATGTTATTTATGAGAGGCAGTATTGTCATTTTCACTTTCACGTGTTTCTTCCATCTGCCGACGGTGTCGCCGTTTCTCATTTCACCCGTTTTTGTGCGCACGCCTGGGTCAGAGCTTGCGTGAAGGACCGCACATTTTCCCGTCAAGTTTGCTTTTTATAAATCTCAACTATTGCGTAGAGAGTGGCGTACGCCTTCTTTTGTGCGTACGCAACGTTTATAAATGAGGCCCCAGGTCATCTGGACCACATAAGATAGCACAAAGGATAAGGTCTTTGATATAGGATGGGGTTATGCCATGTGAGGCCTTATAGGTTAGCAGGAGGGCTTTAAACTTAATTCTAAAATCAACTGGGACCCAGCAAACTGAAAATAATTTCACAGCAGCTTCACTTAAAAACCTCTGCTGAAGTGTCTCTTGCTCTCTGACTCTTCTGCTTTCAGGATCTTCTGCTCTGCATTCAGGTCCTTTGGGTTATCAGGATGTTTAGTCTCACAGTCACAGTGATGTGATCTCTTCTGCTAGTTCCAGCCAACAAACTGCAATTCTGAGCAAGCTGGAGTCTTCTTAAGGAACTCTTAGAACACGCTGATAAAAAAGAGTTACAGTAATCCACCCTAGACGTAACAAATGCAAGGATGAGTTTTCACTTTTAGATAGAAAATTTCAGATCTAATATTTCTATTTTTTAGCCTGTCACGCAAACAATTTGTGCAAAGGTGAGCCAACACCTGTGCTCGAGTGAGTGTTTCTGTTATTCTAAGATGGAAGATACAATGTAAAAAGAAATAGAGAGAATGCCAAGTCCTCCCCACACCAAGACCCTTGCTGTAGCAGCAGCAACAGTCAGAAACACCCCACACCCACACTGTAGCAGAAAGAAAACAAGCGACCACCGGGCACTCACATTCACTAACCAGGCAAAGCCAGCAGAACCGCCACAGGGGCCCCTAATCCCAGAGAGCAGGGAGGAATAGGGGGACAGAGAGAGCTCCAGCCCAATCACCGCGCCGGGAGAGCACCCCAAGCCCCAGACGAGCAATCCACCACCACCCAGGAGTTCTGAGCATCTCCCTACCCCAACCCCAGACACAAGCCAGGGCCCACAAAGGGAGACCCCCCCCACGCACCAGGCAGTCACCCACCCAGTCCACAGTTGGTCCAGGAGAGAGCAACGCAGGGGCCGGTCACCCCTGTCCAGGAGGATGATGCCCAAGAGAAGTGGGGCTCCACAAGCAGTGTTGTAAACATGGCCCGACCTGGCTCACCCAAAGATGGAATTTTGGAGAAGGCCACCGCACAACGGCAAGGATGTATGTGTTTGTGAGTGTGTGTGTGTGTGTGTGTTGGATTGCAGTTAAAATTAGAGGGAAGTGCACTGAGAGGACATCTCCTGATTACTCACAGTTATGTCCAAACATCCTCCCCACCAAGGGTCCTACATGTCTAAGTTACAATTAAAACCGAGAGCGGAGGAGCCCATTTCCACATGGCAACCATGGGAGGGGGGCCACTGTCAAGTAGCTCCTTCCCCCAAAGTACATCGCACGCTGGCTGACACCCTCCTCCCATCACCCTAAAAAGTAATTATATGAGGAAGAGGGTAAGTCGGGGACAGCTGGTAGACTGTTCCCCAGTGGGGAAACAGCCAGACCCCCCCAAACACAATACAATCAGCAGTTTTACATTCACACAAAGACATATCAACTTAGGATAATTAGACATACGCGAAAAGTCACCAAAATGTGCATACACCTGGGATAAATTGAAAATGAATTTTTCCACAAAGTAAACGTCACCCCCCCGAAGACGATGACATTACACATTTTTTGCGATTGTCCCAATAACTTCTTGGGCATCAATGCAAGCTACTGTGAAACAAATGTTGTAACTAGTAGTTGTAGATTTTGAACGGCCTGCACGTGGCGAGCTTGCAAAAGTCGCACACTGTTATAACTTGTTATACTGTGGAAATTGAATGCATGCATCCACGGCTGGAACTGAACATCTTGAAAAACACTGGATATGGACATATAAGGAATGTGGGCGAGGTTGGCAAAACACACTGTTGCTATGCACAACAAAAAGTGTACTATTTCGGATTCGTCTGAAACTGACATCTATCTGTTCGTCATCCCCAGGCGATCAAAACATAAAATTGTTGCTATGGAGTTAAAATCAACAGAAAAGCCGCCATTTTGGAAAAAGTTGATTTTCTATCAACTTGTGACATGTAGCTCTTACCAAAGGAGCAATGTGTTTTTCTGAGTGAATTGATAATGCGTGTTGCTAAGCTAGCAATTTTAGCCACATTAGCATACCATGCATAGGTAACATAATTAATTATTTTAAATTGTCATGTTTATTTGATTCCATAATTCAAATGAAAATGTATCTTTCATCTTTTTGTTCAATCTGCATTTCTACCATGCATTTTGCAAATGCATTTAGTAATTTATAATTTATGATGATAAATGCCATTTCAATTCATTTTCTGTTTTAATTTCCTTTTAAAATCAATTCTAATCTATTGCATTTTAATTTACCATCATGTTTTAGGGTCAAAATCCAATAGCAATTGCTAAATAGTGAAAATGTCATCTGTCCGTCTCTCATCAGGGCGGGTTCCACCTGACTGAATGGACGAAGTTCCTGGACCTCCAGCTGCATCACTGCTCCTGAACACACTTTTCTGTCTGATTGCAGGTTGATCTACTGCAGTTTTTCAGAGATCAGCTGTCAAGCTCTAGGCTCAGCTCTGAAGAAAAACCCATCTAACCTGGCAGAACTGGACCTGAGCTGGAACAAGAATTTGAAGGATTCAGGAGTTGTTCATCTGTGTGGTTTTCTGGAGAGTCCAGACTGCAGACTGCAGACTCTGAGGTCAGTAAAGAAGCTGAACTCCCTCCATGTTTCAATTGTGTTCAGCTCAATATGATGACAAAGTTGTGTTGACCTACAGTGAACAGAAATGTCCAGATTCTGATCTGCAGCAGCATCTTCCTGCAGCTGCTTGTTCTCTTCAAAGATCTGCAGAAGAACTTCTTCTTTTCTTCCTGCAGCTGTTTGTTCTCTTCAAAGATCTGCAGAAGAACTTCTTCTTTTCTTCCTGCAGCTGCTTGTTCTCTTCAAAGATCTGCAGAAGAACTTCTTCTTTTCTTCCTGCAGCTGCTTGTTTCAAAGCTGTCTGCTGACATTTGTGCTCCACAAAGTTCTGCTTGCAGCCATTAGCTCTTCTTTGTGTCTTTGCTCCAACAGACTCCTTTAAAGCGCGTGAAGAAGAAGCAGCCGTGCACGCTCACATGCACTCTGAGTAATGATGCTGTGTTTCACTAGATGCAGCTGAGAGTCCAGCGGCTGATGTTTGTGAGCAGACAGTGACAGAGTCATGCTGCAGCTGGATGCTGCTTTGACAGACACTTCCTCCACAAACATCCTCACCTTTTCATCCACAAACATCATCACATCATCCATCAAAGCTCCCAGCAGTTTCTGACTCTTCATTCAGAGCTGAAGTCATGGATCAGGGATCAATGTCCAACATTTGCTGCTGACTCTTCCTCATCACTTTCTTCTTCTCTCTGCTTTGATCTGTTGGAGCTGAAAGTCTCTGCTTGAAGGGCTGCAGCAGAGAAGGACTGGAAGATCATCTGCTGAAAACTGGGATGAAGACTTTCCAGCATCCTGCTGCTGAAATTTTCCCATGATTCAGTGCTGTTAGGAGAAGAACTGAGCAGAAAGAGGAAGAGGACTTTTTCTGCTTTTGCTGCAGAAACATCGGTTGGTTTGGATGCAGCCACAGGCTGATGTTTGACTTTCACACATCTGGACTTCTTTCCTGAAGCAGCTGCATGTTGTCCTGAATGTTCCTGAATGTTCTTCTTCTCTGCTTCTGCTGGACTCTTCTGATCTGCTGCTGTTGCTTCACATCTTTGGACTTTTTTTCTAAACTTTTTGATCTTCTTCAGCTCTGAACTCTTTAGAAGAAGTGAAGGATGAAAAACAGGAACGTTGTCTCTAAACTCAACTCTTTGTTCTGGATTCAGGTTGAGGGACTGCAGTTTGTCAAAGACCAGCTGTGCTGCTCTGGTCTCAGCTCTGAAGTCCAACCCATCCCACCTGACAGAACTGGACCTGAGCTGCAACAACCTTCAGTCTTCAGATGTTCAGCAGCTCCAGGATCTGGTGGAGAGTCCAAACTCCAAACTGCAGACTCTGAGGTCAGTAGAGGGTTGGAGTCAGTCCAGCTGTATCCAGATGTTTGGTCCTAAAGTTAGTCTGAGAGCAAAGATGCAGAGTTTCCTGTGAAGCTGCAGCTTCTCAGTGAAGCTCTGAGGAGAATGATGACAGGCTTCAGGACAACAGTCAGCCAATCAGAGCAGCAGAAGCTCCAACAGGTGAAGATGACAGGAAGCTGCTGCTCTGAACAGGACTGAAGCTCCTGCTGCTCTTTCTGCTGCTGTGCTGCATCACTGACTGACAGACCAGGATCAGGAGACACTCCTTCATCTCTGTGCTTTTCTTTGATTGTTTTCGTCTTTTCTTTTACAGGTGGGACAGACCAGCTCATGTCTCTCACTCAGATGATATCTTAGAGAGGAGCAGCAGCAGCAGCTGGTCTGCAGAGATGTTGTGACTGGACGGTGTTCCTGGGAGGTGGAGAGCAGAGTGATGGAGGAATCGGAGGAATCATGGAGGAATCATTTTTCTATCATCTCTGTTCTGTTGATGATCAAATATTGACTCATGCAGTTTGAAAGACTCAGAGTTTTCATTTAATTTTTTTCCACAGTTTTCTGACTTTTTCTTTGGTGGTTTGTGGGTAAAATTCTGTTCTTTTCATGCCGACAGCATTTGTAGCTGCAGTTTTAATGAAGTTTTATCTAAATTCAGTTGAATCTCCTCATTTTCTAGAATGTCTAAATTAGTAGAAACTTTCTGAGCATAAAGCCTGTTTTCTCCAGAGGACATGAATGAACAGAGAGGATCTTAGTGAGGAATGACAGCCTCTGGATGCAGAGAATCACTTTGATGCAGCTGCTGCAGCAACACCAGCTGCATTGAAGCAGGAGGGAGAAGGGAGACACCTGCTGGCTGTTTGCAGAACTGCATCTTAGTGTCTAAAGGCTTCAGACTAGGGCTGGGAATCACTGGGTACCTCACGATACGATACGATTTAAGATACATTGCTCACGATAACGATACTATCACGATATGCCGATATTGTGATAATCGATATATCTCATCTCTAATAACTCACGATATATCAAACTTTAAGAAAGAAGAACTTTTAAAAGCAGCTTTTTGGAAAATATTTCCCCATTTATTTTTTATTTTTTTAACACCATGATAATAAACAACTTGTGTCCTATTTGGTGTAATGAATAACAGACTTTTGTGTAACATTGCTGAAATCAGTAATACTCTGTCTTTGACAAACAATGACAATTTTCATTTGGAAATATCTGTAAAATTCAGTTTAAACAATAGTGAACATGAACAGCAGTGTCATTATTTAGTACAAAACTGCTGTTAACAGGATTAAAAATGAATGAGTCAAGTAGCTGCCAGGCACATTGGTATTAACTTTTGAAAAACAAAACCATAGCCATTCCTTAATTTAAAAAATAGCTGAAAATCAGATATTAATTCTGTGAAAAAATTACAGTGCCTTTGTTAAAAAATAAATTACATAAAAATTATATAAAATAAAACAAAATTATATAAACACAAGTCCAAAAGGGAGTGAAAAGAAGAAAAATCTTATAAACTCTCACCCCCCTTTACCTTAAGTCCTTACTTTCCCACCATCAGAGTCCAGTGCCCTACATATATACATGTAATTTCCATTTCAAAACAACATGCAAATGAATAACAAAACGTATTGTCAAAGTATGCAGATTTATAAATCCTGACATTCTGTATTTTTTTGTATTTGCACATATTTATCCATGATCATCTTTCTGTATCTATATTTAAATTCTTTTATGTTTGGACATTGTTTCAAGCATTTACTGGTTTTGTTCCACAACTTCACTTCACAAATTGAAACACAGAATCTCTTTTTATGGGTACATGCTTTATGTATGACAAATTTATCTTTTTCCCTTAAATAGTATTTTTCCTCTCTTGTAATAAATAACCTTTGGATATCGGTAATAGATTGTTTTTGGCCTTGAATATTATTCGAGCGGTACAATACTCTACTAAATTGTAAAATTTGAGTAATTTTGATTCTATGAATAATTTATTTGTGTGCTCAAGGTAACTGACTTTGTGTATGATTCGTATTGCTCTCTTCTGAAGTATTGAAAGTGAATGTAACGTTGTTTTATAGTTGTTCCCCCAAACCTCTACACAATAAGAAAAATATGGTGAAACTAATGTACAGTATAACATGTTGAATGATTTGTGGTCCAGATCCAGTTTAGCTTTATTTAAGACAGAAATACTTCTGTATAGTTTAGCTTGTATGTAGCTAATATGCGCTTTCCAGGTGAGTTTGTCATCAATTATGACCCCAAGAAATTTATTTTCATAAATTCTTTCAAGTTTCACCCCATTTATGTGTATGTCAATGTTAATATTTTTACCCTTATGGTGACCAAATTACATCATTTTTGTTTTACTTAAATTTAGTGAAAGCTTATTTACATCAAACCACAGCCTCAGTTTTTCCATCTCCTTCTTAACAATTTCCATGAGTTGCTGCAGATCATCCCCATCACAAAACACATTTGTATCATCAGCAAATAGAACTAGCCGTAATTTGTTAGAAACCTTAAATAAATCATTTATATATAAAATAAACAATATTGGTCCCAGAACCGACCCCTGAGGGACACCACAAACAATGTCCAAACATTGGGAACAAGCACCTTCAACCTTTACAAACTGCTTTCTGTTGCTCAAATAGCTTCTGATCCAGTCTAGCACTACCCCCCTGACGCCATACCCTTCCAATTTATGAATTAACATACCGTGGTTAATTGTGTCAAAAGCTTTTTTAAATCAATAAATACCCCGATTACATGTTTTTTATGATCAATAGCATTTGTTATATTTTCTATTACATTCATCAGGGCCAGTGATGTTGATCGATTTGACCTGAACCCATACTGTCCTTCGTCCAGTATCTTGTGCTTTTCGATGAAAGAGTTTAATCTGGTTATGAACATTTTTTCCAATGTCTTTGATAACTGCGGTAACATAGATACTGGCCTATAGTTTGTGAAGTGATGCTTGTTCCCGGTTTTGTACAATGGTATAACTTTTGCAATTTTCATTTGATTAGGAAATGAACCTGTTTGTAATGATAAATTAAAAATATATTCTAATGGTTTCAGAATTCCACTGATTACTGTTTTCACCAAAGACATATCAATGCGATTAACATCAGTAGAGAGTTTACCCTTCATTCCTCTCACGGTCTTTAATATTTCATTTTCAGTTACTGGGTTAAGAACCATGCTACTGGGATTTCTGTCAATTAATATTTGCACTTCCTTTCCAAATGTTCCTGGATCCGGGATTTGCTTTTCTAATTCAGGTCCTGCGTTTACAAAAAAATCATTAAATCTTTTAGCAATCTCTTCCCTTTGATCTATTTCTTCACCCTTACTAATGAAGTACTTTGGATAGGAGTCTTCCTTGTTACCCCTTCTTAGAATAGTATTAAGTATGCCCCAAGTTTTATTGATATTACTTTTGTTTTCCTCTAAAGGTTTTCCATAATATTCCTTCTTGCATGTTCTTATGATCTGCGTTAGCTTATTTTTGTATTTTTTATATTTAATTTCTGCCTCTTTTGTTCTCTTTTTTAAGTAGTTTTTATATAGAGTATTCTTTTTCTTACATGCATTCTGCAATCCTTTTGTAATCCATGGACAATGGAAATACTTAATTTTTTCCTTAAACTTTTTAACTGGACAATGTTTATCATACATCGAACCAAATATCTGCAAAAAATATTCATAAGCCTCATCAACAGTTTCTTTTTGATAAATCACATCCCAATTATGCTCAAGTAGCTCAGCTTTAAGTGCAGTGATGGAGGTTTCTGTTTTAATATGTCTGTATCCCATTGAGAAATGCAACCTGTGGTTGACATAACTACTGTGATATACTGTGAAAACTGGAAGATGGTCACTGATTTCATTAATTAGCAACCCATTAACTGTTTTATTTTCAGTGTCATTGGAGAATATGTTATCAATTAATGTTGCACAACTTGCAGTTATCCTACTTGGTTTTGTAATTCTTGGAAATAAGCAAATGCTGTACATGGTATTAATAAACTCTTCAACTGCCTTAATCTTATGAGGATTTAAGAGGTCAATGTTAAAATCCCCACATACAAAAATTACCTTATTTTTATCCACAAACATTTTCTCCATCCAGCCTGTAAACATATCCATATTTGAGCCAGGTGTTCTGTAAATACAACTGACAACTATATTTTTTTGATTTTTCTTGAGAGATTTCGATTGTTAAACATTCAAGCATATTGTCAACAACAGCTGTCATGCTATTCACTACTCTGAAATGCAGAGTTTTATCCACATATAGAGCAACTCCTCCACCACCTTTGTTTAGTCTATTACAGTATCTGAGCTCATAACCCTCCAAATTAAAGTTTTCAACTCCCTTCTCTGCATTGAACCATGTTTCTGAAATTGCTATCACACTAAATCGATGTGAAAAATTGCATAAGTATTCCTTAATGTTATCAAAATTTGCATACATGCTTCTGCTATTGAAATGAACAAGTGAGAACTTATCTTTACATTTAATGTTGAAGTTATAATGCTCTTCAGTGTAGTAACTGCAATTATCTGTGATGGCAGAGAAGAAATGGTTGATTGGGTCAATGTCATATTCCATGTCCTGTAGATTGTGATCAGTGTAATCCAATGCTTCCATCCTTAATTGGTCAGAATAAGAATTTATGTTTTGTGTTCCTGGTGTTGACGGTTGAGGTTGTATTGACATTTGATCTGAGGAATAGTGTAGTGTAAGTGTATTACCTCAATTTCCAGAAGGCTCAGAAATATCAAATGATATTTAGTATTTGTCCAGATCCTTGATGTCCCTAATCAACACCACTTTAGCTTCCTCTGGGCTCCCGTTCAGCTTGATGAACACTATACAGTTAGATGTCCAGGTGCCTTGTATTTTTCCGCTTTTCTTTAGGTAACGTGCTTGTTTTGCTATATCAGCATTGTGTTTTGTAAGATGCTCGTTTAAATAAACATCTGTTCCTCTCAGCTTTCTGCCCTGTTTCAGCAGAGCAGCCTTTTGCTTTCTGTTGACAAACCTCATAATAATAGCTGGTTTATCCTTCACACTTTTCCTAGGCAAAGTATGGCAAGCCTCGATGCCGTCACAGTCCAGCTAGATTCCTTTTTCCCTTAGAAAACCCACAACTTGTTGCTCCACAGAGCTGATGTCTTGTTCATCTGGCTCTCCGTCTCTGTTGGTGGTCACAGCTCTGGCGTATGATCTGGGTTTGACGTCCAGGCCAGTGATTACCACATCATTCATCCGTGTATACTGTTCGAGCTCCATCACCCTTCTTTCCAGAAAGGCAATCCTCTGGTCCTGCTCTTGCTTCTGGACCCGCCAAACTTTCACCTCCTCAATGCAGTCCAGAATGCATTTTTGTTGTGACCTGACAGCAGAAATCTCTTCCGCAAGGAAATCTCTCAAAACTTTCATCTCCTCAGTGAAGTCCAGAATGCTCTTTTGTTGCATCTTGACAGCAGAAATTTCCTCTGCAAGGAAATCAATTGATTTCTTGAGGTCACAGCCTTCTTCAGCTGTATGGGTTTTTTTGGGACCCATTTGCGTTGGCCTGTGGTGAACGCCGCTCCGGCCTGTGGTGGATGCCACTCCGGGTTGAGGTGAACACCGCTCCAGGCTGAGGTGAACGCCGCGCCGGGCTGAGGTGGATGACGCTCCGGGTTGAGGTGAACGCCGCGCCGGGCTGTGGTGGATGCCGCGCCGGGCTGAGGTGAACGCCGCACTGGGCTTAGGTGAACGCCGCGCAAAGCTGAGGTGAACGCCGCACCGGGCTGAGGTGAACGCCGCGCCGGGCTGAGGTGAATGCCGCACCGGGCTGTGGTGGATGCCGCACCGGGCTGAGGTGAACGCCGCGCCGGGCTGTGGTGGATGCCGCACCGGGCTGAGGTGAACGCTGCTCCGGGCTGTGGTGGATGACGCTCCGGGTTGAGGTGAACGCCGCACCGGGCTGAGGTGAACGCCGCGCCGGGCTGTGGTGGATGCCGCACCGGGCTGAGGTGAACGCTGCTCCGGGCTGTGGTGGATGCCGCACCGGGCTGAGGTGAACACCGCACTGGGCTTAGGTGAACGCCGCACCGGGCTGAGGTGAACACCGCACTGGGCTTAGGTGAACGCCGCTCCGGCCTGTGGTGGATGCCGCGCCGGGCTGAGGTGAACGCCGCGCCGGGCTGTGGTGGATGCCGCACCGGGCTGTGGTGAACACCGCACCGGGCTGAGGTGAACGCTGCTCCGGGCTGTGGTGGATGCCGCACCGGGCTGAGGTGAACACCGCACTGGGCTTAGGTGAACGCCGCACCGGGCTGAGGTGAACACCGCACTGGGCTTAGGTGAACGCCGCTCCGGCCTGTGGTGGATGCCGCGCCGGGCTGAGGTGAACGCCGCGCCGGGCTGTGGTGGATGCCGCACCGGGCTGTGGTGAACACCGCACTGGGCTTAGGTGAACGCCGCGCCGGGCTGAGGTGAACGCCGTGATATCATAGAGATATCATATTTCTATGATATCACCGCCGCTGGATGAAGAACGAGGGACCTGGCAGGCTGACTTTCATGGATGATTGACGTTTGTCGGTCTGTTTGTGCTTCAGCGTGAACCCTCATGATGAAGATGAAGATCCCCGTTTACATAGAGAGATATTTTCATAAGGACCAGACCTCAGAGTTTCTAAATGACCTTTTTTTTTACCTTCCTTTTCCTTCTCAGTCTGTAACCTGAACCCTCTGTTTCCGCTGCTGATAAAAGCCGGAGTTTTCAAGCCTCTGTTATTCTTGAATGTGCTATGCAGAATACAAAAAAGTGTGGTTTCAGTGAGTGGACAGCCTCTTCACACTGCTACTTCCAATGGTTTCCGTTTGGAACAGCTGGACGTTCCTTCATAAAGATATACAATAAAAACTACTCTGCTAGAGAAAGTGTTGTTTGGGAAAGAGTTGGAGATGTTTCAGAGCTGAAACAGGCAGCTTTAAGAAAGACAAAATGGTCAACGTGACTGATGAACCAATCAACTAATTGGATCGAACTCTGTGACCTCATGTCAGTCATGTGTTCAGCAGTCAGAACTGGACCTGAGGAGTCCACCTTTAGAACCAACAGAGAACCAACAAACAGCAGAAACCCACACTGTGGGAAAGACTCCACACGTCTGACTGATGTTCAAGTCCACTTTATTCTTAACAGTAAAGATTGGAACAGAACACTGAGAATCAAAAAGAACAGAGGAACAGGTCTAAAGTCTACAAGAAAACAGGAATCACAAGAACACCAGACAGAAACACCAGTCTGGTTCTTTATAATTTTATATTTAAAACAATACTGAAATGTTCATGAACCATATAGTGTTAGATTTAGAGATGTATAAAACAATTCTGGTTTCGTAACACACAGACTTAGACTACATTGTTTTGGCTTATACCATGGTCTGGGTAAATACTTGATTCTGATTGGCAGCTGGGTATAGATTAAAAACTGATAATCCACATTGATGACTGCACGCCTAAAAAGAAGTTCCGGTCACATAGCTTTAATGTTCTACATCACTGCGCTGGTTTCTTACCACAACATTTAGCTTAATCATCTGGACAAAAACAAACGGTAAGAGGTGAACTTTATCTCTGAACTGATTTTGTTTAACACATCATGACGATCTGCATAGATATCTCTTTCCTTTGTCCCTGTAGTCAAAGTCAGTGCTGGCCCTGCCGGTAAGTTATGTTACAGTGACAATGCGCCACATCAAATAACAAATAGTCCGCTTTTTGAGAAAAACACGATTTAAATCCAAGAAATAAAAGAATAAAGGACTAAAAACGGATTGAATATTTATTTATTTTGTAAGTGACCATGGTATAAGCAGGTTAATAGTCTTCAAAGTGTGCAATTTGAGAAATTAATGCACTTTGCAGAAGAAACAGATTGGGCTTCCATGGTGTAGAATAATGCACACTTCGTCTGTCTGTGTCCCATACATAAACAACAACCACAATGGTTAACTCAAAAACTTTAGACAATATCATAAACTACAAAAATCTACTAAGAAAAATCACCCAACAAAAATTGAACATTATTAACATTTGAAAAAATCAAATCTTACCCACATAATTCAAAACAGCACATTTCTATTTAGAGGTATATGTAAAAAAAATAATTTCATGAAGTTAAAGATCTTAAACAGTGAAAGTCATGATGTTTAGAATCCTTACACAATCCCTGATTTAAGATATGTGAGCATAGTGGCTCATAGAAGACAAACACCTAAAAATAATGTCTTAAATATGTATAATTGTAAGTCATAAGAATAAAAAAGAATGCTTTCAGCACTCATGTAAGATTCAGTAAACTGTTCACTTCAATGCATCCAATAATCACTTCTGCCCATTTATTACTAAATACTGCATCAATGTGATATGGACGCCATCAGCCTATATACTTTAAAATGAAAGATCAGGATGCTTTGATGGCTGACCTCAGTTCAGTTTCTCTTCTGCATGAGTTATCTTTTTAAGGTCAAAACATCACTAAAACGTTTGGCAAATACTTTACACAAAAAGGGTGATTTGAGACTAACTACATCACTAAAACTTGTTTTGTATTGTTTACACTAAAAAAGTTGTCCTGTGTCTATGGAGATGAAATAAAAAGTATAACTTTTTTTTACAGTCTTTATAATAAAAACGCTTATCTGCTGTGTGAATTCTTATGTGTGTTTTGAGACTAGATACAACACTAAAATAGTTTATCACATTCTTTACATGAAAAGGACAGTCCCCTTTAATGGGTTTTCATGTGTGTCTTGAGACTAGATGTTTGATTAAATTTTTTTTTACATTCTTTACAAGAAAAAGGCTTTTCTCCTGTGTGAATTCTCATGTGTTTTTTGAGATTAGATATGTCACTAAAACATTTATCACATTCTTTACAAGAAAAAGGCTTTTCTCCTGTATGAGTTCTTATGTGGTTTTTGAGGTTATATACTCGACTAAAACTTTTATCACATTCTTTACAAGAAAAAGGCTTCTCTCCTGTATGAATTCTCATGTGTGTTTTGAGATTATGTACAAAACTAAAACTTTTGTCACATTCTTTACAAGAAAAAGGCTTTTCACCTGTATGAGTTCTCATGTGTGTTTTGAGATTATGTACAAAACTAAAACTTTTGTCACATTCTTTACAAGAAAAATGCGTTTTCATGTGGTTTTTGAGATCAGATACATGACTAAAACATTTCTCACATGATTTACAAGAAAGGGGCTTTTCTGTTTCATGAATTCTCATGTGTATTTTGAGAATATGTGCAAAACCAAAACTTTTATCACATTTATTGCAAGAGAAAGGCTTTTCTCCTATGTGAGTTCTCATGTGTCTTTTGAGACTAGATATTTCAGTAAAACTTTTATTACATTCTGTAAAAGAAAAAGGCTTTTCTCCTGTATGAGTTCTCATGTGTGATTTGAGATTATATACAAAACTAAAACTTTTATCACATTCTTTACAAGAAAAAGGCTTTTCTCCTGTGTGAGTTCTCATGTGTTTTTGGAGACTAGATGAATCACTAAAACATTTATCGCACTCTACACAAGAAAAAGGCTTCTCTCCTGTATGAGTTCTCATGTGTGATTTAAGATGAGATGTGTGACTAAAACTTTTATTACATTCTATACAAGAAAAAGGCTTTTCTCCTGTATGTCTCATGTTTGTTTTGAGATTAGATAAATAACTTTTTTCAAAGTTTTTACAAGAAAATGTTTTCTTTCCTGTATGAGTTTTCATGTGACATTTCAACTGAGGCCGCCCACTAAACCTTTTACCACATTTTTTACATGCACAATATCTTTCATCATACCCATTTTCGACATGACTTCTGTCTCTTCTCTTCCTCTGATCTCTGTTCTGTGGGTATGTCTCTTCATCTGCAGTGAATGTTGATTCTGTCTCTTCATCTGTAGTTGATGTTGATTCTTCGTGTTGGTTTCCTTCTTCATCCTGACTATCAGTTACTTTAAAGCTCTGCTGATTGCTTAGATCTGCTTCACTGTTCTCATCTTCCTCATTAGTAGGAATCTCCATCAAGGTATCAGTCTCCTGCTTCAGATCAAGCTGATCTTCATCCTGACTAATGCAGAGTTTATCTGGCTCCTCTTTAATCTGTGAAGTTTCTGGTTGTCCATGTTCCTCTTTAATCTGTGAAGTTTCTGGTTGTCCATGTTCCTCTTTAATCTGTGAAGTTTCTGGTTCTCCATGTTCCTCTTCAATCTGTAGAGGTTCTGGCTCTTTATGTTCCTCTTTAATTTGTGGAGGTTCTGGTTCTTTATGTTCGTCTTTAATTTGTGGAGGTTCTGGTTCCCTGTGTTCCATTCTTAAATTGCTTTGTTGGTTGCACGGATTCTCTTCACTTGCACAATGCTGAGGGAGGACTGTGGGGACAAAAAGACAAAAACGGAGAACTTTTATACTTTTAAAGGTATTTCTGAGCACATAAAAAGGCAACAATAGAAAAAGCTTCAATCTGTGACATAGCAAGTAAAAAGTCTCCCTACTCCACTCCATTCTGATTTAACCATTTACAAATAGATCCATGAACGTCTTTGTTTTCCTCGTGTGGGCTGGAATCTGTATCAAAACAGTATGGCTAGGGGAGAGGTGAGTCAAGATGGAGTAGGGACGTGCGGATCGGAGCTCCTGCAGACTTTTGATCATATCTATTTGAAAAGCGGCACTTCTCTGGCAAGTGTTGTGTAAACCCGGCCTTAAGCAATTTTAATCTCTGAAGAAACTAACATAACCTTATACCAAAGCGCAATGGCAGAGAAACCCCGATACCATAGAAGACAAAGAGCCTATAAGCCTGGACGGGGTGAGGACATTAAAGCCGAGATTCTAGTGTCACTGAGGGATGATATATCGCAAATTACCAAACGCAAGAAGAAGACTTTGAAGCTCTCAGTTCTGAACTACAGGCTGTGCAACCGAAATTTCTAGCAATCCCTCAGCTGCACGAGCGGAGCTGGCCTCGATGGAAACAGACATGGAGGATGTGAAAGGCGGACTTTCTACGTGGTCAGACTACCGTTGCCGAACTTCAAAGTGAAATTACAACACTATGGGATACGTGTGAAGACATGGAGGGGAGAATGTTGACGAGCGGCCGGAATCCAGCAGGCCAGATGAGGTCTCCTAAATGCTTAGAAAGGCGCTGCAGCTGGAGCGGGGCATATGAGTCAACCGATCACACTGCGTGCTCGCGTCCAGGAAGACGGGAGACCCCGTGTCATCATTGCCAAGCTACACTACGATGGAGATGCTGTGGATATTCTAATGAGAGCCAGAGAAAAAGCCCCGCTGACCTACAACGGTAAAAGGATTTCCATCTTCCCGGATTACACAGCCAGCGTAGCTAAAGCCCGTGCTGCGTTCACTGACATACAAAAAGCACTACACGGTCGGAGCGCATGCGGTTTGGATTATTCTACCCAGCCCAACTTTATGTGTTAGGATTATTTGGCTTGGGTGTGGCTTGGAGGATCATTACAAGCAGTGGCCTCATGGGGCGCTATAAAAGGCCAAGCAGCCCTCACTTGGTCATGGGCAGCATTTGGCCAGTGGAACCGCCCACTTCCTGTTTGCACACCTCTGGTTTAGCCTCGCAGGTAATGTAGCGGTGGTAGGCTAATGACAGGAGTTCGTTCTCTGCCTCACATTCACACACTCTTTCAGCGCCGGATGAGACCAGCAGGCACAGATTTGGAGCAAAATACAGCCTCTGCAATACAGCCTCTGTTCGTCACCTCTCCCAGGTGACGAACAGTCCGTCTGGTAAGCCGGCGAGGGTCAAGTCCTGCGCTTGCCTTTAAGGCCCGTACACACCGGGACGAATATTCGCCTGGCGTTATTCGCCAGCGTTTTTCGCCACGTCTTTTGTGTTCACACCCAGGCGATTTTCGCTGACGATGAGCCGAGCCAACATGCAATTTCATTCCCTGACATTAGATGGCGCTTAATGTCAAACAGAAATACTCCTGTACACAAGGTGGTTGCTTTTCACTCAGAAGAAGAGAGCCAGTATTTACTCGTTCGTCAGAATCAAACAAAGAAAACATGAATATTTCAAGCACCAGTAGCTCCAGCTCCAGTTCCAATGATGAAGAAATTATTGTTCTGTTGATGATGAAAGACGCCGGAAGAGACGCCGATTTTGGATACATACCATAGTTACGAGAAGAGAGGAACATGGTGAGTTTTATCGACTGGTACAAGAGCTGAAAATGTTTTCGGGGATATTTTAGAATGTCCGTCATTATTTCTTTGCGGCAGTGTAGACGCTATTTGGTGTCTATCTTCTTTGCTGGTATGTGTGCTCAGAAAGGCAGTGTTGTGTTTGAGCGCCCCCAAGTTGTGTGTTACTGTAACTTCAGAAGCTCCAGACACGTGAGCAAAAGCGCCATTCTCATTGGTCGAATAGATTTCGACGCGAGGCGTCAAAAAAAAAAAAACGAACCCGAGGCGTTTTTTTTTTTTTTTGACGCTTTGACGCGTGGCGTTTTTTCGCGTCGGTGTGCACACTCACATTGGTGCCCTTTGTTTAGTCACGAGGCGAATTTCGCCGACGAAAATCGCCGGCGAAATTCGTCCCGGTGTGTACGGGCCTTAAAGCTGTTTTTTGTTTTATTTTTGTAATGTTTGTTGTTCTTGCAGCGTCGGGGACTTTCTGACGCTCCCACCTGCTGAACAGCTGCTGCTTTTTATATATTGAATTTTTAGAAATATTTTAAGGAACTGTCACTGTTCTTAAAAGAATCCCTGTGGACTCTGACCAGGGTTCTGCGGGCCCGGATGCTCCTCAGCTGCCTTTGAGCCTGAGCGACGGAGGACTAAATGAGGCATCACGGCTGAATCCTCCTCCACCACCATCGAGAAAAAAAAGCTCGGCCGCGCTCCGTTCATTGAGCAGCACCCTACGGGCGGACTTACTCTCACGAGAGTTTCTTTTACCTTGTTTTTTATACAATTCTTTTAGAACTGTGTTTTAATTGTGCATTTTATTGTGTAATCCACCTTTGTTTTCCCCCCTCCCTCAGTGCTGAGGACTCAGGTGCCGGCCCTGAGTTCTAGGTGGAGGCTATCCCCCAGTTTGGAGTGACGTGCCCTTGGGTTAGGGGTTTACAAGTGTGTGTGTGTGTGTGTACCTCCGTCTCCTGCCCTTTTTTGTGTGCATCTGCCAAAAGAGACATAAATTCCCTCGGGTCCACAGTTACATCACGTACAAGAACAACAGTGAGGAATTCTGTGACCCTGTAAAGGCCATGGAGTATATTAAGGAGATTATTACAACTCCTGAGAACAAAACTCTAATGAATCCTTAATCCATAATTGAGAAGAAGAAGCTAACTATACACTAGATGGCTACATTGCTCCTAACACATACAATTGAGGAACAGTCAATCCTTATTTACTCTTGTTGAAGTAGGCCAGAATAATAGTCATATGTCATGACTATTATTATTTGTTTAACTTCCCCCTTGCATAATCTGCTGCATCTTGTGTCATCTGCATGTGCACCTGTCTGCGGGAATGCAAACTCCACTTTATTCTTTAACTTTTTTGGTGGGAACGCAGCCACCTGTTGAACTGTGTTTGGTGCCGCTAATTTAAAGCGGCTAGGGACTTTAACCCACTGTTTTATGTTATGTGATGTTATGTTACGTTTTTTATGTTACGTTTTTGGTTTTTTTGTTTTGCGTTCATATCCTCTTGTTCTCCAAGGATTTTTTACAACTTGAAAAGACAACAGGGCTTTTTTACTTTTCCTATATTTGGATGTTACTCTCACAGGGATCCAAGAAATTGTACAGTAATGTTACAATCTTTTTATATTTAACCACATTTAATTTTTTAATCCCTCTTTATAGTAGTTTGCTTGCAACGTGTACCAGATGGCTGCCTCGGCCCCCGACACAGTGTTACCAATCCCATTTTGCTATTTTACTCATTTTAAGTTAACCATGGGTGAGTTGACAATAATGAGCTTTAATGTGAAGGGTCTTGTTGGCAAACAAAAGGAAAAAAATATTACTTCAGCTTAAACATTATAGGTGCCAAATTGCACTACTACAAGAAACACATCTAACAGATGATGGACATCAGAAACTAAAAAGGTCTTGGGCAGATAAAGTGTACTACTCATTACATTGTGAGGGGTTTGGCTATACTGATACACAGACAAGTCAATGTTACTGAAACTTAAGTACACAAAGACAGGGAGGGAAGATTCATTCTAGTAATGGACTAATAGATGGCATTGTATAATAGGCTTTTTTATTCCAGACTCGAGGTCCATTTGCCAAAAAAGTACACAAAACATATAAAAGACTTAATGATAAAAACAGAACACTCAAACGGGTATAAGAGAAATGACATAAAAAGTATTAGATAAAACAATCTAATACAATAATAATTGTAGTTTCATTCAGAAATGTATACGCTCCGAACGAGGATCAGCCAGGATATTTCAAGTCACTCTTTAATACGATAGCAGAGCATAGCTCTGGTATTCTACTCATGGGGGAGACTTTAACTGTAGAATGTCACAACTGGACAGACATTCTTTTTAAACACGTTTAAATTTGGACCCAAATTTGTTGATTAGATTAGTACACTGTATGCCTCACCCCAAGCAGCTGTTAAAATAAATGGCTTCAGATCAGCTAGATTCAATCTGGAGCGGGGCTGTAGACAGGGCTGCCCCTTGTCACCGCTTTTATTCACAATAAGCATTGAACTATTGGCCCAGCTCATTAGGGAAGATGAAGGTATCAAAGCAGTTCTAATTGGCAAAGAAGAGCATAAGATATCACAGAAGCAGCAGTGGTAGCCCCCTACACAGCATAGCAGATAGAGGACGTCCGCCCACAGGACAATCACGTCCACCACCCACACAAGGACCAGCAGGACAACCACAGGGCCCCCAACGCCAGTAGGAACGCACAGGGGGAGAGAGAGTGCAAGCTCCACCCCAACCACAAGGATAACCCCAAAACAAAACACAGACTAATGCTGATAGCGCCTGTTCTTCTTCTGTGGTTTATTGGCAGTTAACAAACAGCTTTGTGGTGCATTAGCGCCAGAGCACGGCCCCACACAGTGAGAGCACCCCCCCACCCCAACCCCAGGCACAAGCCAGGGCTTCCCAAGGGAGACCCACCCCATGCTTCAGACAGACCCCCACCTTGCTGGAGGTCAAAGAGAGAGCAAGGCAGGAGCCGCCCATCCCCGGCCAGGAGGAGGACGCCCAAGAGAGGATGAGGTTCCTGAAGAGGATTGTAAACATGACCCGATCAGGCTCACCCACTGGTGGAAATATGGAGAGGCCCAGCTCTCGAGGGCTAGACCAGATCTATTTGTCCACAGGTGGATGCAGGTGGATGCAGTGAACGTACCTAGAAGTCGGCATGCATGCATGACCTAGCTTGGCCACCAGAGCTTTCTGCCAGACCAGCTGATAGACCTGATAGAGGCTGCAGCATTTTCAGCTTTTTAGAATGAGCGTCAGTAGATAAGTGGGTGTTCTACATGCAAGCTAATCTAGTGTTAAAATAGTCCACATTGTTGTCTTTAACCTGCTTCTTGATTTTTTTTCAATCCATGCAATAAAAGTTATGACTTTTCCGAATGACATTTGCAGTTCACAAAAACAATCGTCTGTTTTCTAAATTAAGTTAATCTGATGTTTAATTATGATAATGCTCGATTTTTGTTGTTGTATTCCTGCAGATTTCATGAGAAAATAAAAGTTAGTAGGAACTGTTTTCTTATTCACATGCCTCTCAGTCCAAGCAGTGAATACTGGATAATTTTGTTGAATCTTAATCTAAAAGGTCCTTCTACCATTGGAAAATCTTTATTTAATCCCTTTCCAGTGACCAAGGCCGGCCCTATAAAAAGATCATGACATTTTTTAAAACCTGCAGACAGGTTTTGGGCTATACAAATAAAATTGAATTGAATCCAGTAAGAATGGATTTGGTGCAGAGAGGTCCTTTATAGACTGAGAAAGACTTTGACTTTCCAAAATTGAGCTGTTGTGTTCTTTATTATGGATTGTTTTATCGTTATTTGATTGTCTATTAAGTTGCTGTTTTTAATAAGTTTGAGTTTTGTGAATGTCATTTGTTGAGTGCCTAATGTTACATTAAAAAATATCTATCTATCTATACATTTGTCATTCATATTTTTTTCTTTTCACTTTTAAAATTGGTTTGGCACCACTTAATGTGCATCCAACATGCAGGCAATAAACTGTATTCAATTCTTTAGCAGCAACAATAATCCATTCACAAAATGTAGTAATAGAGAGATCTCATTTATATTACAACAAAAGTTTCGTTTTGTTGGTGTTGCCGATCAGTTAGAGGGCCCACAAATTAAATTTCGCTTAGGGCCCCCAGAAGACCAGGGCCGGCCCTGCCAGTGACATAAAGATCAATCCAACGAATTCAAATGTTTGGTCACGTACCAACTATGTGTAGCTGAAGCTGCGGGTTCCAGCTGCTATCCAGCAGTCTGCGCTGACGACAGAGCTCCTCCTCGTTCTGGACGATGGTTCCTTCAGCAGCAGAAAGTTGTTCTCTGACAGAACCTTCCTGAGGTTCTGAAGACATGGTTCCTGCTCCGATCTTCAGCTCCAACTCCCACAAACACCGCCGTCCTCTTCACTTTAGTTACCTTGAGCACACAAAGAAATTATTCATACGATCAAAATTACTAAAGTTTCATGATCTAGTAGAGTATTGTACAGCTTAAATAATATTCAAGGCAGAAAACAAATGATTACCAAAAAATATCCAAAGGTTCTTTATTAAAAGAGAGGAAAAATACAATTTTAGGGAAAAAAATAAATTTCTAATGCATAAAGCACATACAAATAAAAAAGATTTTGTGTTTCAATTTATGAAGTGAATTTGCGGAAGCATTTCAGTAAATGCTTGAAACAATGTCCAAACATAAAAGAATTTAAGTATAAACACAGAAATATGATCTTTGATAAATATTTACAAATACAAAACAATACAGAAAATTCGTATTTGTAAATCTGCATACTTAGAAAATACGTTTTGTTATTCATTTGTGTGTTTTTTTAAAATAGAAATTACATGTGCAGCTGTAACTGAATACACACTATGGTAGGGCACTGGACTTTGATGGTGGGAGTACTGGGTTTAGTTAGGAAAGTCAAGACTTAAGGTAAAGGGGGTGAGAGTTTCCTTTTTGGACTTGCGTTGTTTATATAACTTTCTTGTTTTATATAATTTTATTGTATTACATAATTTTTGTCTTGTATTTTCTTATTTTTTTATCCTAAACTTTTTTTCACTTGTCCAAAATAAAAAAGATTTCTTATTTACTGCAGCTCCGATCGATCATCTGCTGGTCTCAAAATCCCAGAAAAAAGGTCCAAACAGAAACTTTTCTCCTGTTTGGAGATTTTCCTGAAAGTTCCTGTGATCCTGCAGGAGTCAGTTCTGCTCAGCCTGCAGACCAAACAGAAAAGACTCTGGAAGCTTCCACATGGGAAACTTCAAGATAAAGAATCCAAACAACAACATCTGATTGGTTGACTTTTGGAGGGAAAGCTGCAACAGTCTTCTGTGATTGGTTCAGCCGTCCCTGCCCCCACTAGTCCACTGCACAGGGGGCAACATTCCAGGGGGGGTTGGTAATCTCCTCCTTCTATTGTTTCTGCCCCACTGGCTCTTTCAAAATAAAAGCTTGTCGTAGCAGAAACCTGAATGGAACATCAGAATGGACTCAAACTGCTTTTGGTCTCTGTTTTCTTTCTGTACTGGAGTGTTTATGGAGCCACAACACCTGCAATGCAGACTAGACAAAAACACATCATTCTAATGACATATCTAGTATGTTTACATCTTCCCTTACTGAATAATAAAAATGGCTTTTAGCCTTGAGGACAGAGAGAGAGGACAGCCACAGAGCCTAACAGGTCGTGTTTCTCCACCTCTTCCCTTTTGCAAAAGGTTTGAAAATTCATACAGACTCTTGTGTGTCTTTTCATTTCCCAACTGCACATTTCATTTTTGGACGTCCTGAACCATCTGAATCTGTGAAGGCCGGACGGGAGGCCAACAATTTGGTGGTTGAGGATGGTTTTTCCTGAGGAATTTTGCCTGGCTGAAGGGTTTCTCATTAGTGGACTGACGACATGGGTGCACCCTACGAAGGTAAGCAGAAACCTGTTAATCAAAGTGTGCAGTGGGCGTGGCCAAATCAAGTGTCTGATGTCCACGAACTGAATTGTGCGTTTGGGAAAATTCGAGTTCTTTGTGAAAAGTGAAGTTGAAGTATACAGAATAAAAGTGAAGTGAAGTTGAAGAATAAAAGTAAAGTTAAAAATGTATGGAATAAAAGAAATTAGTGACTAATTCTCCTTGAGGTGGTGGCTCCAACTGTGCTCCGAAGGGGGGTTGGTTTACTCGGTTCGAAGCCTGGGGAGTTGAGGACCCCCTGAATTTCAAAAACTGGACCAAAAACGAGACCAAAATCGCCAGTAGGACTAAGCGACAAAAATACCATGGTGTTGTAAATAAACACGTTTAGGCTAATAGAGGTTCCGCAGTGTTGTTTGTTTTGCCATGTGGTTTTGGTGTGAATGAAGTGCACGGCTGTGCACGTGAGTGTGGAAGCCAAGTCTAGAGTCTGGAGTAGGAGCACAGACCTCTGGATTATGATCTAGTATTAATAAACACTTAATTAGTGTTGTTTAATAATAAATCTTATACAATATTTGCATTTAGGATACCGCATTAATAAACACATAAATACTGCAGTTGAATAATGGATCCTATACTATATTGGCATTTTAAGCTTGTCGAGACATATTTATAGAGTAGATAATTGTAGTGGCACTCTATCTGCGTGTCTTTCTCTTGTACCACCGTTTGAAGTCTGTCCAGCAACTGTTATTTGAAACGTGAGTGAGACGTGTTCTTCATCAACGTTTTATTCTAAAAAATGAAAAATTACACGAACACACAGTCAAAAAACTATATCGCTTCCAACTTTCTCAGGCTTCAATCAACAATGACTCTCGCTAACAGCATCTCTGTGACGTAGCGTTATTTAATTGGAAGTTCAAACAATGATTATTTAAATTAACTATTAAATGAAACAGTGCATTTGTCTTAAACAATAACTGTTAAATATAAACTGTGAATTTGGCTTCAAAAATAACTATTAAACAAAAACTCTGAATTTGGCTCCAACATAATCCTGCCCCTAATTGGTTAGCAGGATGACTAAGCAATTACAAACTCAAACATAAAGAGCCAAATGCTTCAAATATCCCTTATACACATCTTCTTTCCTTTGTCTTCATTCTTCAGATACTGCTTCTTCCAGCAGACACAGTTTATTCACAGGCCTTTCCAGCAGACTGGTCTTGGTCTTTATCCGTACTCTTCTCACCATCCCACTGGAGTCTGGCATTGTTTCCACCACTTTCCCCATAAGCCAAGAGTTGCGTGAGGAAGAACTGTCCACAAGGAGGACGACATCTCCAGCTATGAAATTTCTTCTTGGTTTCAGCCATTTCTGGCGTTCCTGTTGTTGTGAAAGGTATTCACGAGTCCATCTGGTCCAGAATAAATCCACAAGATACTGGACTTGTCTCCATCTTCTTCTTGCATAAAAGTCATTTCTGGAAAATATTCCAGGGGGCATGCCATATGCATTCTCTGACGCATCTGAAAAGTGGTGCAACTGTGCCGTAGCAATGGATCCAAAATCCAAAGGCTTCAAACATCTTGGTACCCTGAAGTTGGAAAGGTGAGTAACATCTTCCAACCATCTTTTCCAGTCTGCAGCATGTTTTTCACCAATGTTCATGTCCCACCCGTGATGTTCTTTACAGAGCTCTTTCAGAAGTAGCTTAGCTGGAAGAATGACAGGAGCTAAGAAGCCCAGGGGATCATAAATGGAGTTGACAACAGATAAAATCCCTCTCCTAGTCATTGGCTTGTCTTGCAGTTGTATTTGGTAGGTGAAATTGTCAGTTTCTGTGTCCCACTGAATGCCAAGAGTTCTTTCAACTGGCAGGGTGTCATGTCTCAAATCCAAGTCTTTTACTTCACTTGCTCGATGAGGTTCGGGGATTGAGAGTAATACTTTCCTGCTGTTGCTCATCCACTTTGTTAACGTGAACCCCCCACTGGCACACAATGTCTGAAGATCCTGAGCCAAGGCAACGGCATCATCTTCAGTAGCTACACTTTTCAGACAATCATCCACATAGAAATTGCACAGAACTGTCTGCACGGCTGCTTGAGGTGCAACATCTTTGTGGTCCTCAGCAGTTCTTCTTAGTGCATATGAGGCAACACTTGGTGAAGAGGTAGCTCCAAAGAGGTGCACCATCATTCTGAACTCCTTCATGGGCTCGTTTATTTTGCCATCAGGCCACCAAAGGAAACGTAGGAAGTCAGCATCATGTTCTGGCACTCTAACTTGGTAAAACATTGACTCGATGTCAGCCATTAATGCTACAGGCTCCTCACGAAATCTCAAAAGGACACCAACCAATGTGTTGGTCATGTCTGGTCCTTGTAGCAACTCTGCATTCAAAGATTTCCCCTGATAGGTGGCTGTACACTCAAAAACCACCCGCAGCTTCTTTTTCTTTGGGTGATAAACACCGTGGTGTGGTATGTAAAACACCTTGCTGTCGTCACGGTTCAGTTGGTGATTTGGCACTTCAATAGCATAGCCCTTCTCAATGATGGTGTTCATAAAGTTCTTGTAGTGCTCAAAGAACTCAGGATTTCTCTGTAACTTTTTTCGTAAGCAGGTTATACGCTGCTCTGCTACACATCGGTTGTTCGGCATTTTGACATTTTTGTTCTTGAATGGCAGTCCAATACTGTAATGTCCACCTTCAAACACTGTCGTTTTTTCCATAGATTCCATAAACTGCTTGTCATTTTGAGACATCTCTTCTTTTTCATTATACCTCCGTTCAGGAAAATCAGAGTTGTACTGTTCAACCAGTAGCTTCTCGATTTCAACCAGTGAGATCCTGTTTACTGCATGATGAGGTATTTCATTCTTGATGTCCTGTGATTCTTGTCTTATGGGTCCATTTACCACCCAACCAATTGCCGTTTTTACAGCATAAGGTCCTTCTTCTTGGCTGTTAATTATGCACCATGGCTCCAATGCCTTTGCACAGTTAGCTCCAATAAGTAAGCCCACATCTGCATTTATTTCTGGCAAGCTCACTTCTCTGAGATAAGACCACTTCTCAATGTCTGATTGCTTAGGTATGTTTCCAGCGTGGACAGGTATGTTTCTGTGTGTAAACACCTTTGGCAAATCTATGAATTCTGTGTCTTCACACCCACACACTTCCAGTTCAGTAAGCACCAGACTGTTCATGAGCTTTGGTTCTTCCGGTTCTTCTTGTCCCATGGTGCTGAGAAGTATTCTTGTTGGTTTTCCTCGTACACCAAGTTTTTGTTGCAGGACTTCTGTGAAAAATGTTGCTATGCTTCCTGGGTCTAAAAAGGCATAAGTTTGAAAATATTTGTCACTCTTCTTTGACTTAACTTTCACCGGTACTACAGACAGCACACATTCTTCTTTTCCGGCCCCAGTGTGGCTCCTTGACTGCTGATGGATGGAAACTTGTGCACAAGATATCTCAGTTCCATGTCCATCTTCTTTCTTTTCAGGGGCAACTGAGCCTTCCTCTCTTTTTACGTGCAAAATTTCAGGATGTTTCAGAGCACATTCTTTACATTCAACTCGCTTTTTGCAAAATTTGCTGAGATGACCTGGAACTAAACATCCAAAACATAATCCTTTTGATTTGAGGAAATCAATTCGATCTTTGTACACTTGACCTTTGATTTTACTGCACACAGCAAGAGTATGTGACTGCTGGCAGTACAAACATGGCTTCTCGAAAGCACTGACACTTTTGCATATTGATGTTGATTTAGCATGTGTCTCTGGAGCATTTTTACTTTCTGAAGAAACATTAGTTGCAAAAATTTGTTTCTTGGCAAACTGCTTTTCTTTCTGTTCACCCTTTACGCTTGTGTTTGGACAGCTGTCTGATATATGTCCAAAGAGAGGATCTGAAGCTATTTTGGCTTGACGGTCGATGTAGTTCACCAGACCAGCAAACTTTGCTCTCCTTCCATCTCGCTCTTTGATATTAAAAGCTTCAGCCTGCCAACGCTCTCTCATTTTGTATGGCAGTTTAGACAACACAGTCCGCAGGTTGGTAGGATTGTCCATCTCATCCAAATATTCAATGTCTTTCATGGTGTTCAGACATCCAATCAGAAAGACTGCATAAGCAGTTAAAGCCTTTGCATCATCAGATCTCACTTGAGGCCATTTTAGTGCTTTATCAATAAATGCACTAGCTATCTTTAGTTCATCCCCATATTGGTTTTGAAGCAATTGTTTTGCCGTCTGATAGCCTCTGCTAGGTGTCATGTGAGCACAGCTGCGAACAAGCTCTTGGGGTTCCCCAGCCGTAAACTGTTCCAGAAAGTACAATTTATCTTGCTCATTGTCCGTTCTCTGCTCAATTGCATGTTCAAATGCTCTTATAAAACATTTATACAGCAGAGCATCGCCTCTGAACACTGGAATGTCTTTGGTTGGTAGCTGAGAGAGTTGCTGTTGTTTTACTAGCAGATCAGTAATAACATTCTGTTTTTGCATGACTGCTAGTATGTCATCACCTTTTCTGTCATTCTGAGTGTTTGTCGGATAGCTCGGCATAGGATGAAACACCGGTATGGTTTGATGGTGCTGCACTGGTGACTGTACGTGCATGTTTGCAGTAACTTGCGGTGGCGTCTTGTTACTTTTCTCTTTCTTAACAGTTTCCGTTGGAAATTTTTGCCTTGATGTGTGGCTACTGCAATCATCTTCCGAGCTTTCATATTCCCTTAACACCTTTAACTTTGCTTGACTTTCAACCAGCGCCGTATCCAGCTCCAACTTTTCTTTTTCTGCTTGAATTCTCGCAGCTTCAAACTCAAGCTCTTGCTTTCTCTTTAGTGTGGCTGCACGTTCTAGCAGTGCTGCATGTTCTGCTTCCTGTCTTGCTCGTGTAGAAGAAACGCGGGATGAAGCTGTTATCCGACTTGCACGTGAACTGCGAGAACTAGTTTCTGCTTGTGAAATACTGTCACTTGGCTTAACAGTTTCTTGCAAGTTATCCATAACAGAATCTCCGTGCGCCACACCTTCTTCATTAAGTGCTGGCAACCTGAGCTCCTGCTCAGCTGCTAGCCATGCTTTTGTGGTTCGCATAAATGCTCTAATTTTTGCCATTTTGGGCTCAAACCAGCTCTTTTGGTCAAAAGAGATCTCATTTTCCTCCAAAAGATTTGTGACTTCAGTATTACAACTGCAAAAATCACTGACCAAAAATGGAAAATCATTTTCCATTGCATCTTGTACATTTTGGACATTTTTTGCATCATTCATTAAAATGTCAAGCTCTTTAGTTTTGCTTGTCAGTGCACTTAACTTTCTTCTTCTTAATGCAATACATCTCTGTAACTTTTCCTCTAAAGCCTTTTCAGTTAGTTTCCGTGATCTTCCCTGCTCCGCTGCATCCTCCCCCCTCGTCTGCTCCTCCTCATCAGCCATCACTCACGTTGCAAAGTTTAAGCACAAACTGAATGCGTTTTTAAGAAGCGTCTCTTTGAATTGACTTCTTTCTATAAACACATGCAAACAGTTTCTCCAAAAGCGCCAAACTCCACGTTGACTGAATTAAAGTTGCAGTCCGTTCACTGCGGGAAATTCACGGTGATATGTATAGCGCAGCTCGGTGACGTCATCACTTTCATCTCGTCACTTTTCTTTGAGCATCAGAAATCTTCGTGTCTTCTATTACTCACAGAAAAAATAATAGAATACCTTCTGTGGATAACGGAGAGCTTGACAGTCTTATGAAGTGCGTGTGTGGGGGCCTTTTCTGTCCGTCTCACGTCCCGCGGCAGGCAGATCACTTCCTCCAGCCGTCCGAGCGATCCGAACTTCAAAGCGAGTTTTTTGACTAAAATGTAGTGGCACTCTATCTGCGTGTCTTTCTCTTGTACCACCGTTTGAAGTCTGTCCAGCAACTGTTATTTGAAACGTGAGTGAGACGTGTTCTTCATCAACGTTTTATTCCAAAAAATGAAAAATTACACGAACACACAGTCAAAAAACTATATCGCTTCCAACTTTCTCAGGCTTCAATCAACAATGAGTCTCGCTAACAGCATCTCTGTGACGTAGCGTTATTTAATTGGAAGTTCAAACAATGAATAATTAAATTAACTATTAAATGAAACAGTGCATTTGTCTTAAACAATAACTGTTAAATATAAACTGTGAATTTAGCTTCAAAAATAACAATTAAACAAAAACTCTGAATTTGGCTCCAATAGTCACTTTCTTCAGGTTCCTCTCAGTCCTGACCTTCATTCCTGATGGACCAAAGCAGACTGACAGCAGCTCTTTAGCTCCACAAAGAAAACTCTGCAGTTTCCCAAAAACCTTCTGAAGCAGAAAAACCAGGAGACTTCCTGTCTGTCTGTCAGTGTTGGAGTCTTCCTCCATCTTCAAATGATGAAGGTTTCTGCTTTGGAACATTCCAGAAAGCCTTTTGAAAGCCTCCTGATGATTCTGGAGGACAGGGAGGAGCGCAGGAGGATGCAGGAGCTCCCAGAGGAGGAGAGGCAGGAGGAGCAGAGGGAGCGGCTGCTGGAGCAGAAGCAGCTGCAGACGCACTTTTGGCTCTGGGCTTCAAACTTTGTGCTGCTTGATCAGAGAGGCAGCCATGTTGGAGCCTCACACATGATCTCATTAGGATCAAATGAACCAGTGTGTTTGAGACTGAAAGAAAGACTGAAGGACAAAGAAATATGAAGATTCATTAAGGATCAAATCCAGCCTTTATTCATGTCTTCATACAAAAAAACTGCAGACATTTTACAGACACAATTGAGGTTTTTCAACACTTTTCTGACCAGAAGATGCAGTTCTGGATACAGCCAGAAGGTGTCGCCCTTCTCATTTCTAACACAAGTTCAAACTGCAGACCTGACTGATTTGGTTTTTGTTATTTTAGTCATCATGTATGAAGACATCAGACCTAGAATTACAGAAAAAACATTAAAAATGTTTAAATAACTTCCTTACAAATTAAAAAAGTATAATTTCTGTCTATTGGAAGTCATTTGGAGTGAAGCTGTGAAAAGCTCTGCAACCAGAGGACATGCAGGGTGAAGAGGCACACATCAAACATACCAGTCAGTCTGGGATAATCACTGGCAGGAACAGGAGCAATATGCTCCGTTCCCATTTCCCCTTTACTCCAGTCACACGTTGACCTGCTGTGTGAAGTGGTGATATCCACGGCACTAAAAACAAAACAAAAAATGGCAACACAAATGCAGTAAAACAGAGTGGAAGAATATACAGGCAGCAAGACCAGCTACCATACCTGCACTGACAGGTGCAGGAACCCAGGGAGGCAGCCTCAGGCAGGAATGAGGGACGGCCAGCTCCTTTTAGAAGTGGCCTGGTGCTCTTTAGCAGCACCAGGATGGGAGTGACTACACCTGGGAGTCTAATGAACTCATCCTGCCACACATGTCTCTGTTAAAGTCATGTGTGCGTGAACGATGGCCTGCACAGATATTACACAGACCAAGCCTGGACAAATGAACTGAATCTGTTCTTTAACAGATCTGATTCTGCCCAGCCCCCAGTCTCCACCCACATGCCCCCCCCCTTCACACCTTTCCAGCTCAGGCGTCTCCTCCCAGCTGCAGCTGTCATCACCTCTGCACCGAGCAGTCCACTCTGCCCTTCCTCCAACAGAAGCAAAGGGACCCCCCCCAACAACTCACAGCTCCAGACCAGCCACCGCCCCCCCCCCCCTTTGCCTCACTCTGATTCAGGTTAGGATGGAGTTAAGGAGAACAAAGGCCATATTGGCAACAGGCCCTGACAACATCACCTCCAGGCTCCTCAGGAAGAATGCAGACCAGCTCTGAGAAAAATGAAGTGGAACAGATGATGCAGCAGACTTTACCAATGTGTTTAGAACACTAGAACATCCACAGAAGAAGAAAACACTGTTCTAGTGGAACATCTACAACTCCATGATTCAGATGAACTACAGAAAGATTACTCCTCCCACTTTGGGTTTGGTCAAATGTAGAAAAGAGAAAACAACCAAATCCAACCAACTTGAATCAATTCTGGCAGAAAATGTTCAAACTTTTCAACTTTCAGGAAAAAAAGCTTCAAAGAAATAAATCTATTTTAGAATCTATGAAGAACACTGATTGGAAAACAGCACCAGACTGCTGCAGCTGCAGACCTTCATGTGACTGTGGGAGCTGCAGCAGCTTGTTGCCATAGACATCATGATGTGAGCGACAGACAACACTCCAGACCAGCTGGTGGCGCTAAAGCACCATGACGCTGTTAGCCAAACAAAGAAGAAGAACAGCACGAGGCGCTAGCAGCGTTAGCTTGTTAGCAGGCTAGCAGCGATAGCTTGTTAGCAGGCTAGCAGCGTTAGCTTGTGTTGAGAGGTCGGTGGTCTTTTGTTGGGACGTTTGTGAGGTTTTTGGACAGAAAGGACGATACGTGGTTCGTGTGGAACTCTCAGCATTTTCCAAAGTGTCGTAAATGAGTGAAGAAGTGTTGAACGGAAAGACAACGTGGATTGCTGTGATTGTGAGACTAGCAGATGATCGATCGGAGCTGCAGTGAAGAGGACGGCGGTGTTTGTGGGAGTTGGAGCTGAAGATCGGAGCAGGAACCATGTCTTCAGAACCTCAGGAAGGTTCTGTCAGAGAACAACGTTCTGCTGCTGAAGGAACCATCGTCCAGAACGAGGAGGAGCTCTGTCGTCAGCGCAGACTGCTGGATAGCAGCTGGAACCCGGAGCTGCAGTTCCACCACATAGGTATGTGACCTTCAGAAACACAGAGTTTCATGCTTTTCTCTTTGGGGACCCGTCTGTCACTCAGTGACACGGTTCTACATAGGGCTGCACGATATGAGCAAAACTTGCGATATGAGTGATCAATGTTGCGATAACAATATAATTTGCGGTATACACACAAATAGTAAACCACAAAAAACAGCATTACCATTTCACTGCAACAATTTAAAAATTATACTCCAAATGACCCTCGTTGACGTAGGAGGCAAACATCTAACATAATACCTCTATCTGATTGGTCAACAACGTGAAAGGGTCCGTCCAATAGGTCAAATGTATAAATGGATCTATTTGATTCGTTAAATACTTCAAGTTGCTATAAGATTGTTTTAGGTACCCATTTATTGCGATTTTTGCTGACTTGTGCGATATGGATATTGCACAGCTTGATATTGCGATAACGATAAATTTGCGGTATACTGTGCAGGCCTAGTTCTACACTAATTTACTCCCCGGGCGGGTAACTCCGGGGTACTCTCACAAGTACAATTCACCAAAAAGTTATTAAGTAAAGATTAAGTAAATGTAACGCGTTACTAACCCACCTCTGCGTATATATATATTTATTTCAATCTTCTTCAAACTTGCTGTGATATTAGTGAAGATCCTCACCAACAATAATCCAGTGACATTTTTGTGTACTCTTTTAATAAAGTGGCATTTTGGGTGGATCAAATGTTCTACTTTAACTATAAAGGCAGTATGCTTAGTGGAACTAAAACTTTAATTTCTCAAATTTTCTCCAGTCAATAATCTTCAAACTAGCTGAGATGATACACACACACTCGCATAATGACGATATATTGGGTTAGTATCTTTAAAAATGGTGTAATAATACCTAAAATTGTATCTTTTAACATTAACAAAAGAAAAAATCAATATAGATCCACTCTCAACAAATATGAACTTTATTTAGCCACACAGAAACCCTGTTCTAGTCTTAACTAGAAAAGACTAGTGCCTGAAATAAAAAAATTCTTTCAGACCTTATTTAAACAAGAAACATTTTGACCAACTGAACCATTTGATGCTAAGAAAAATGATTCAATTAATAAATAATATTACATCTAAATTGATCTGAAACATTAACAGCACCAATATATTTAACGTTTTTAGTCTGAAGAAATAGATAAAAACATTGTGCTGATTTTTTTTTCTAAATGATGATTGTTTATTTGTGATGTCATAAAGTGCAGCTGTTTTTCTGCATTGCTGCTGTCTGTCTGACACCAACTAAACCACAGACAGACAAGGAAAACATGGATGGAAAAATAAAGACACGTGATCAAAATGTCTAAAATAGTTCATAAAGAATGACATTATTAGCATGAGCTGAGGAATCTAAAGGCACCGATGATCCTGGTGTTGCGCAACAGGCAGCTCTGTCCGCGTGCCCCAATGTAGGTACCATAACCGTTCCGCCTGGAACTACCGTTCGGGGTCCTGGGACAAATGCTGACATCACATTATTTGATTGGCTGTATGTTGGTCCGATGACGTGTCAGATAGTGATTAGTCTGCACAAATAAAGGTACTACCATAGAAGAAGATATTGTGAAGTCTGTTGTGAACAAACAAAGTTCCAACATAGAGCGATGTTGTCTTCTAAACGTGCCTTGATTATTGTTATGATTATTATTGAATGCATGTTCGCTTATAGTTTTTTACATCTGTGCGCCCAGTGCTTTATTATTGGCAGAATGGACCCGGAAGAACAACATTTATTTAGCCGTGATGACAACATTTTCAGCCACAACTGAACTTTAACTGGAATAACAAACGGATTGTGGCAAAATATCTATAAAAATTACGAAGAATATTGTCAGACACAATTTATGAGGGAAAATATCTTTAGGTTACAAAAGGGAACATGAAATGAAAATTTGTAGAGCTTAACCAGATCTCGATGCTACATAGTTTGTTCTAGTGGGATTACCGTAGTGCAGGGGTGGCGAACAAGTTTGACACCAAGAGCCGAATTTTTTCACTGTGAGAGTCAAAGAGCCACACCACACACTGACCTGCCAAAACATACACACACAAACACGCAATTAAAGCTGTATTATTTTCCATAACACACTAGTCTCCCAACACCAGAACAGCAAGTATTGTACTTGTGTTTATTTCAAGGAAAGTATCCACCCTCAATACACACATCAATGCAGCTATACCAGAGTTAACACAGAGACTACCCTGGAGGTCAGAGACCCCCTCCACACAGGCACCTCTCTCTCATCTCTCACACACACACTCTCTCTATTTCACTCTTTTCTCTGTCTCTCTCTGACACACACAACCACTTAGTGACGGGCGGTGAGGTTGATGCTGGAGAGGCACTGACTTCTCTGAAGTCAGATTTACGATGGTAAAAAATGAATATTTTCACCGTTCATCCATCAGTATTTAACTGGTAATTCTTTGTAACTCAACATTCCTCTTTCAATGACCCTTACACCAACAAATACACAAACATCTGGACAGAGCATCCTTCTGGTGTCTGAGTGATTCATATTCACAATAAACACATTAAATACATTACATTTCAGTTGTGTGCAACTTAAATTAATTTTAACTTCATTAGAATTTCTTGCCTTTACATGTTTTTATATAAAATTGAATGACTGACTTTTTACATCAAAAGCAAATAATATATTAAATGTTACTACATTGCAACAATTAAGATCATTCTTTAGACTAGTAATCAGCTGAATTACCATTAAACTGGCTGCGTTATTCCCTCCCCCCTACACATTAAGAGCCCATTATATTGAATATGCACACATGCAGCTAAACGGCATTCAACTCACTTCTGCAAACAGGTCCCTGACTTATGGTTTTACAATTGAGATTCCCCCCTTCCCATGAGTCTGAGGGGCTGAAGGCGGGGCTAACTCCCGGTAGCCTCTCTGATCAGTTCCTTCACGTGAGTGTCAGTCAGAACTGACCGATGCCTTGATTTCACGTGTTTCAAGGTAATAAACAGGGACTGGAGGACACATATTGAGGAGAACGTGGACAGCAGATTGAGACCAGCTCTTTTACACACGGGGAATTCTCCGTTCTCCAAAACGTAACAGGGCCTTCTTTCAGAGAGATTTCAGCTCAATCAGTTCCGGTTCTCTCGCTGCCTCCTCAGTGACCAGCGGGAATCTCAGGGAGTCAGTCTCTGCATTAAAGCAGTGGTCCCCAACCACCGGCCCGCGGAACATTTTGGCACCGGGACGCACAGAAAGAAAAAATAATTTCTATTTTATTGTTGTTTTTTTTTCCCGAAAAAAAAAAAAGTTTTATTTTGAAAAGTGACCGGATTCTCTCTGTTACATCTGTCACACTTAACGCGTGTCAAAGTCGCGACACCAAACATCAGGTGATTCACCCCGCTAAAATTAAACCCAAACAACCAAAATGAGCAAAAAACAAACTTTTTTAGAAAGTTGCTTTGACAAGGGGAACATTATTATTATTATTATTATAATCATTACTAAAGAGAAAATACCCCCCGTCCACGCAAAATGTGTCTAGCGCTGCACCTCAACCCCCCCTCCCCACACACACACACACCGGTCCGCGGTAAACGTGTCTTGCGTTGTACCGGTACACGGTGACAAAAAGGTTGGGGACCACTGCATTAAAGGATCCATGAGAAAAGTGATCTGCGGTCGTTTCAGTCCAGCTGCCCAAGCAGCGTCACATTCTGCGCTTCATTCATTCATTCATTTGACCTGAGCTTGGAGGAGAAACCACCCGCGGAGGGTGAGAGGGGCGTTTTTTTTGTTTTATATATATATATATATATATATATATATATATATATCCTCTACCAGAGGCCTGGGAGCTTGAGGGTCCTGCGCAGTATCTTAGCTGTTCCTAGCACTGCGCATTTCTGGATTGAGAGGTCTGAGATCTTTCCAGGTATCTGTTGTAGCCACTCCTCTAGCTTGGGGGTTACTGCCCAGAGTGCTCCAATTACCACAGGCACCACTGTCACCTTCACTTTCCAGGCTTTCTCCAGTTCTTCTCTGAGTCCCTGGTATTTCTCCAGTTTCTCATGTTCCTTCTTCCTGATGTTCCCATCGCTTGGCACTGCCACATCCACCACAGCGGCTTTCCTCTGTTCTTTATCCACCACTACAATGTCTGGTTGGTTCGCCATTACCATCCTATCAGTCTGGATCTGGAAGTCCCACAGGATCTTTGCCCTCCCATTCTCTACCACTTTCGGGGGTGTTTCCCATTTTGACCTTGGGGTTTCCAGTCCATATTCTGCACACATGTTCCTGTATATTATTCCAGCCACTTGATTGTGGCGCTCCATGTATGCTTTACCTGCCAGCATCTTACACCCTGCAGTTATGTGCTGGATTGTTTCAGGCGCCTCTTTGCACAGCCTACACCTTGGGTCTTGTCTGGTGTGGTAGATCTGAGCCTCTATGGCTCTGGTGCTCAGGGCTTGTTCCTGAGCTGTCAAGATGAGTGCTTCAGTGCTGTCCTGTAGGCCAGCCCTTTCTAGCCATTGGTAGGACTTCATGATATCAGCCACTTCAGTTATGGTCCGGTGGTACATCCCATGTAGGGGTTTGTCCTCCCATGATGATCTGTCCTCCAGCACTGTATCCTCTGTTCTCCATTGCCCTAGACCAGGGGTCACCAACCCTGTGCCCGCGGGCGCCAGTGCGCCCGCGAGCACCCCTTGTGGTGCCCGCAGGGAATGCACCCAGAAAAAACTTTTTTTTTTTTTTTTTAATTGAAGCAAATATTCAACAAACAATCACGGCATGTCTGCCAATGACAACAATAACAATTCTGAGATAAAGGTAGACAAAAAAATAAAAATAAGAAAACAAATATAACTTAAAAAATAATCAATAAAAATAAGGGTCTATTACATAAGTTTAAATAGATCCAATAAATTACACAATGTTTTGGCATTCTTATGATTCATGTAATGTAAAGATTTAGAGAAAAGGTTGAGACGGTTGAGTAATCCATTAATGTGAGGTTTCACCTTTAAGAATTCACAAGTATGAATAAGATGCTTTGAAATTACAATCAGTACATTAATCAGAAAGTCCAGATTTTTGTGAATTAATTGTAATCGATTTTTAATTGTATTCCAATTTAAAGGGTTAATGATGATATTTTGGGATTTGAGCCAATTATGAAAAGAAAACCAAAGCTATTTTACATGAAAACATTCAAAGAAAAGATGTTCCACAGTTTCTACATCATTTCCACAAAAGACACAAAGATCACTGTTCCAGTTAAAGCCAGAATATAGAAAAGATTGGAAGTGTAAATGTTATTTAACGGGAATGCTCCAAAAATAACACTGCTCATATAGCAAATCAATATATTGTGGTGATCTGGGGGTTAGCCCCGCCTTCAGCTTCTAAGACTCATGGGAAGTGGGGAATCTGGGTTGTGTTAAATCGCTCATCATAAGTGAGGGAGCAGTGAGCAGAAGTGAAGTTAATGCTGTTTGGCTAGTGGTGGGTGTGTACAAAATAAACAGACAGACATGATTGTCTGCTAACTTATGTGAGAGTCGTTCTTGATAAACCGGTGCTGGGCTTTGCACGGGGAGCAGATTCAGACATGTCCAGTGGGGGCTCTACTAAGTAAGAGAATAGTGCAGGGGTGTCCAATTCCAGGCCTAAAGGGCCGGTGTCCTACATGTTTTCCATTCAACTTGGCCTTGAAGCTCCTTATTTGCTAAACACACCTGATCTAGGTAATCAACACAGGATCAAAGACACACACACAGGACCAAAGACACACGCAGGTCCACAGACACACACACACACAGGACCACACACACACACACACACACACAGGACCAGAGACTCACACAGGACCAGAGACACACACAGGATCAAGGACTCACACAGGACTAAAGTCACACACAGGTCCAAAGACACACACACAGGACCAGAGACTCACACAGGACCAGAAACACACACAGGACCAAAGTCACACACAGGTCCAAAGTCACACACAGGTCCAAAGACACACACACAGGTCCAGAGACACACACAGGTCCAAAGACACACACAGGACCAAAGACACACACAGGATCAAGGACTCACACAGGACTAAAGTCACACACAGGTCCAAAGACACACACACAGGACCAAAGACACACACACAGGACCAGAGACTCACACAGGACCAGAAACACACACAGGACCAAACACACATAAAGGACCAGAGACACACACACACAGGACCAGAGACTCACACAGGACCAAAGACACAAACAGATCAAGGACTCACACAGGACCAAAGTCGCACACAGGTCCAAAGACACACACACAGGACCAGAGACACACACAGGTCCAGAGACACACACAGGTCCAAAGACACACACAGGTCCAAAGACACACACAGGTCCAGAGACACACACAGGTCCAAAGACACACACAGGTCCAAAGACTCACACAGGACCAAAGACACACAGGTCCAAAGACACACACAGGTCCAAAGACACACACAGGTCCAAAGACACACATTGGACCAAAGACACACACAGGAACAAAGACACACATTGGACCAGAGACACACACAGGAACAAAGACACACACAGGACCAGAGACACACACAGGAACAAAGACACAAACACAGGACCAGAGACACACACAGGAACAAAGACACAAACACAGGACCAGAGACACACACAGGACAGAAGACACACACAGGACCAGAGACACACATAGAACATCACACACCAAGCAGAAAAGAACTTATTACTAAAAATGATGTCAGGAATTCAGCTCTAAAAACAATGACAAAAGAGCAAAGAAAATGGAATAATTTGATTATTTACTATTTTTTTTTACTAATTATTAATATTTTCTTGACTTTGTTCAAATTTGCATCATTTGACAGAGTATATTTATTATTCTGGATTAATATTTCTGTCTTTTTATTCACATTTATCTTTAAAAAGTTAAAGTTAAGTTAAAGTTTTAAAGGTTTAAAAGTTTAGCTTTATTGTGTTCAATAAATATTTATCTTGTTCGGCCCGCAACCTAAAGTGTGTTTTGGATTTAGGCCCCCTCTGCAACTGAGTTTGACCACCCACAAGTCTAGAAAATTCATGCATGTTTTTGTATAAAATGAGCAAATAGAAATAGGGCAGAGGGGGGGGGGGGGGCTAGGAGGTTTCTAGTAAATGGGTTCTGTGGCGCCCTTCATACCACTTAGTGCCCATGAAGTAGCCCTCAGTCTAAAAAAGGTTGGTGACCCCTGCCCTAGACATTCACTGAGCACACTGTCAGTTGGGGCCTTGAGCTTGATGTACTCATGCATCTTGGATGTTTCATCCTGGATAGTGGCTTCTACGCTCACTAATCCTCGGCCTCCTTCCTTGCGGCTAGCATACAGTCTCAGGGTGCTTGATTTGGGATGGAACCCTCCATGCATGGTGAGGAGCTTTCGTGTATTAACATCCGTGGTCTGTACCTCTTCCTTTGGCCATCTTATTATTCCTGCAGGGTATCTGATAACTGGCAGTGCGTAGCTGTTTATTGCCCGGGTCTTATTTTTGCCATTGAGCTGGCTTCTCAGGACTTGCCTTACCCGTTGGAGGTATTTAGCTGTTGCAGCTTTCCTTGTTGCCTGCTCCAAGTTGCCATTTGCCTGTGGAATTCCGAGAGTACTTGTAACTGTCCTCAATGTCTGCTATTGTTCCTTCTGGGAGTGAGACCCCTTCTGTGTGGACTACCTTGCCTCTCTTTGTCACCATCCGGCTGCATTTCTCAAGCCCGAATGACATCCCAAAGTCAGTACTGTAGATCCTGGTGGTGTGGATCAGGGAGTCAATGTCACGTTCACTCTTAGCATATAGCTTGATGTCATCCATGTAGAGGAGGTGACTGATGTTGGCCCCATTTCTGAGTCGGTATCCATAGCCAGTCTTGTTGATTATTTGGCGGAGGGGGTTCAGACCTATGCAGAACAGCAGTGGGGACAGAGCATCACCTTGGTATATCCCACATTTGATGGACACTTGTGCAAGTGGCTTGCCATTGGCTTCAAGGGTGGTTTTCCACAGCTTCATTGAGTTTCCTATGAAGGCTCTTAGAGTCCTGTTGATGTTGTACAGCTCCAAGCATTCAGTGATCCAAGTGTGTGGCATTGAGTCATAGGCTTTCTTGTAATCAATCCAGGCTGTGCACAGGTTGGTGTGTCGTGACTTACAGTCTTGAGCGACTGTTATGTCAACCAGGAGTTGGTGTTTTGCTCCTCTGGGGTCTCTACCAATGCCCTTCTTTGTGTTACTCATGAATTGATCCATGTGCCTATTTATCTTGGTTGCAATGATGCCTGACATGAGCTTCCATGTTGTGGAGAGACAGGTTATTGGTCGGTAGTTGGATGGGATTGCACCCTTTGAGGGATCCTTCTGGATCAGGATCGTTCGCCCTTCTGTTAGTCATTCGGGGTGAGTCCCATCTGTTAGCAGCTGGTTCATTTGTGCTGCCAGGCGCTCGTGGAATGTGGTAAGCTTCTTTAGCCAGTAAGCATGTATCATGTCAGCGCCCGGTGCTGTCCAGTTCTTCATACCTGAGACTCTTTCTTGGATGTCTGCCACTGTGATGGTTACTGGATTCTGTTCAGGGAGGTTGCTATGTTCTTCTCTCAGAGAGATCAGCCACTGGGCATTGCTGTTATGTGCTGTCTCTTTCTCCCATATACTTTTCCAGTACTGTTCAGTTTCTAGCCTAGGTGGGTCTGCTCGGCTGTTTTGACCCTGCCACTGAGCGTACACTTTCGCAGGTTGAGTTGCGAACAGTCTGTTTATCCGTCTGGCTTCATTGTCTCTTGTGTACCTCTTTAGGCGGCTACTCAAGGCTAGGAGCCTTTGTTTGGCAGTTTCCAGTGCTTCAGGTATGGGCATCTGGCTGTATCTCTTAGGATCACTGCTGCTGAAGTGTAAACCAGTTCATTGGTTTCTGTGATGGTTGTGGTAGTAATTGCCCTTAATGCTTCATTCACAGTAGGGTTGGGCGATGTCCTCTAAATTGGCCGTTGACGATGTTTGCTGTCAACCATCGGGATGGACGATGACATCGTCGGGGGGGGGGGGGGGATTTTTTAAAAAACATTTTTCGTTGTTATATAACTGCTATTCGTTATTTTGCTTTTTTCATTTTATTTCCCAACTAATGACTCATCCGCGTGATCCAGTATAAACTGAGGGAAGTGACTTCAACAAAAAAAGTAACAGACAAAATGGAAAAGAAGTAGTCCGCTCCCGCACTTAACTAGCGAAGTGGACCGGCGGCGGCGGGGGGGGGGGGGGGGGGTACATGAGCGGTATGTGTGGGAGATTTAAGACTGCGATCCGTCCCGCAGCTCTAGGGGTACGAGCTACCGAACTCAGAACCGGGTCTACAAGTGTGTGTCTGAGCACAGCTCGGATCATCAGCGCACACAGCGGTTTGAGCTTCAAAGCAGAAATGTCGCTCAGTCCTTAGAAAACATTCAAACAATGACGTGGATTTGTGCTTCCAGTCGTGTCCCGACTAAATAACGGCTGATGTTATTCACAGGATGCAGCGCCACCCAAAGCTAATGTGTTAGCCCATGTTAGCATAGCAGTATGCTAACATGGGCTAACAACAGCGCTCAGAAAAAGCGCTGACAACATGGATTAAGATTCAAATGATGAGCGAACAGGTGTTTCATAATAACCGTAACATTATTAAAAGCACGTTTAGAAGATCATCTCGTATTTTACCGAGCTGACATGTCAATGAATATAGCCACTCGGCGCTGTCGTTTTGTATTTAATTGTTACATTCAATAAAGTTTGAAAAAAAAAAAAGCAGCTCGGCGGAATTTATATCCTTCCGGTTTTTATTCCGACGGAAAGTGTGACCTTAGTGAACGTTTTTATATTCTGAAAACATTTTTCTGGGCCCATGTACACGGTTGGATTCTAATCCGACCATTGATCCCATCAAGATATTTTGTTCATATAACCGCGGCTTATGGGGTCCACTTGCAACGTGGCGGGGGCGTGGCATCACGATGGTGGTCTCTCCATCGGGATGTCAGTCACCCATCACGATGGACGATGATATCGTCCATCGGCACAACCCTAATTCACAGTTTCCAGTAGACTTTCAGGCTGTACATTACTTAACCGTTGTAGCTGGTGTCGGGATTGCCAACTGTTCATTCTAGACATGATCTTGTCTTTCAGGTCCTTTGCTGCCTCGCTCAGCGTAACTGTGGTTGTTGGGGCTGTGTACCCAATCTCAGGGTGGGATGGTATAGCCTCCCCTCTGACCCGTTGTTCAGTATTGTCATTGTATTGTATTGCTTCAATCTCAAGTTGTGATAGGAGTTGCCGCTTGTGGATGTTCGAGCATTGGGCTACCAATTGTTTGGCAGTTAGCCTTGATTGGGGGTTTCGAAGCATCCATTCATTCCACATTCTCTGCATGTAACCACGCTGGTTGGGATTACTAGAGTAGTAGCATTCTAACAGAACCTTGTTCTCAGATCTAGTCCTTTTTCGTCTTGTTCCAGTAGCCCACTTTCCATCAGAGTACTCTGGTCCCCCAGCACCTGACGGCATGACATGTGGTTCATTATCTCTCATGTTTGTGAGGTAGGCCGTAGGGTAAAGGGTCTTGCCCAAGTACCCTCACTGGGTGATGTTAATTGCTCATCATTGTTATGGTAATTGCCCCCATTTACCATTATCATTATATCGAACCGTGGTTTCCTGTATGACAGTCCTGCACCTTACCAACTGAGCTACCCATATTTGTATATATATATATAAAAAAAAAAAACGCCCCTCTCACCCTCCGCGGGTGGTTTCTCCTCCAAGCTCGGGTCCTCTACCAGAGGCCTGGGAGCTTGAGGGTCCTGCGCAGTATCTTAGCTGTTCCTAGCACTGCGCTTTTCTGGACTGAGAGGTCTGAGGTCTTTCCAGGTATCTGTTGTAGCCACTCCTCAAGCTTGGGGGTTACTGCCCCGAGTGCTCCAATTACCACAGGCACCACTGTCACCTTCACTTTCCAGGCTTTCTCCAGTTCTTCTCTGAGTCCCTGGTATTTCTCCAGTTTCTCATGTTCCTTCTTCCTGATGTTCCCATCGCTTGGCACTGCCACATCCACCACAACGGCTTTCCTCTGTTCTTTATCCACCACTACGATGTCTGGTTGGTTCGCCATTACCATCCTATCAGTCTGGATCTGGAAGTCCCACAGGATCTTTGCCTTCTCATTCTCTACCACCTTCGGAGGTGTTTTCCATTTTGACCTTGGGGTTTCCAGTCCATATTCTGCACACATGTTCCTGTATATTATTCCAGCCACTTGATTGTGGCGCTCCATGTATGCTTTACCTGCCAGCATCTTACATCCTGCAGTTATGTGCTGGATTGTTTCAGGCGCCTCTTTGCACAGCCTACACCTTGGGTCTTGTCTGGTGTGGTAGATCTGAGCCTCTATGGCTCTGGTGCTCAGGGCTTGTTCCTGCCAGGATGAGCGCTTCAGTGCTGTCTTGTAGGCCAGCCCTTTCTAGCCATTGGTAGGACTTCATGATATCAGCCACTTCAGTTATGGTCCGGTGGTACATCCCATGGAGGGGTTTGTCCTCCCATGAGGATCTGTCATCCAGCACTGTATCCTCTGCTTTCCATTGCCTGAGACATTCACTGAGCACACTGTCAGTTGGGGCCTTGAGCTTGATGTATTCATGCATCTTGGATGTTTCATCCTGGATAGTGGCTTCTACGCTCACTAGTCCTCGGCCTCCTTCCTTGCGGCTAGCATACAGTCTCAGAGTGCTGGATTTGGGATGGAACCCTCCATGCATGGTGAGGAGCTTCCGTGTTTTAACATCCATGGTCTGTATCTCTTCCTTTGGCCATCTTATTATTCCTGCAGGGTATCTGATAACTGGCAGTGCGTAGCTGTTTATTGCCCGGGTCTTATTTTTGCCATTGAGCTGGCTTCTCAGGACTTGCCTTACCCGTTGGAGGTATTTAGCTGTTGCAGCTTTCCTTGTTGCCTGCTCCAAGTTGCCATTTGCCTGTGGAATTCCGAGAGTACTTGTAACTGTCCTCAATGTCTGCTATTGTTCCTTCTGGGAGTGAGACCCCTTCTGTGTGGACTACCTTGCCTCTCTTTGTCACCATCCGGCTGCATTTCTCAAGCCCGAATGACATCCCAAAGTCAGTACTGTAGATCCTGGTGGTGTGGATCAGGGAGTCAATGTCACGTTCACTCTTAGCATATAGCTTGATGTCATCCATGTAGAGGAGGTGACTGATGTTGGCCCCATTTCTGAGTCGGTATCCATAGCCAGTCTTGTTGATTATTTGGCGGAGGGGGTTCAGACCTATGCAGAACAGCAGTGGGGACAGAGCATCACCTTGGTATATCCCACATTTGATGGACACTTGTGCAAGTGGCTTGCCATTGGCTTCAAGGGTGGTTTTCCACAGCTTCATTGAGTTTCCTATGAAGGCTCTTAGAGTCCTGTTGATGTTGTACAGCTCCAAGCATTCAGTGATCCAAGTGTGTGGCATTGAGTCATAGGCTTTCTTGTAATCAATCCAGGCTGTGCACAGGTTGGTGTGTCGTGACTTACAGTCTTGAGCGACTGTTATGTCAACCAGGAGTTGGTGTTTTGCTCCTCTGGGGTCTCTACCAATGCCCTTCTTTGTGTTACTCATGAATTGATCCATGTGCCTATTTATCTTGGTTGCAATGATGCCTGACATGAGCTTCCATGTTGTGGAGAGACAGGTTATTGGTCGGTAGTTGGATGGGATTGCACCCTTTGAGGGATCCTTCTGGATCAGGATCGTTCGCCCTTCTGTTAGTCATTCGGGGTGAGTCCCATCTGTTAGCAGCTGGTTCATTTGTGCTGCCAGGCGCTCGTGGAATGTGGTAAGCTTCTTTAGCCAGTAAGCATGTATCATGTCAGCGCCCGGTGCTGTCCAGTTCTTCATACCTGAGACTCTTTCTTGGATGTCTGCCACTGTGATGGTTACTGGATTCTGTTCAGGGAGGTTGCTATATATATATATATATATATATATATATATATATATATATATATATATATATATATATATAGATGGTGATAGTTTTTCATGCAACGTCTTACTGTCTAACATGTTTTTTCAGTAGCAGCTACTGTTGGAGCTCCTTATCTGACTGTGCTGGCGTCCTCCGGTTACATAAAGTACACGTTTGATAGTTTAATATAGTTAAATATTTGAAAAACATGAGAGACTCACCCTTTGAAAGTGGTCTATTGACGTAAGACTCTGTGTTATCCGGTAGCCAATGAGCTTCTGGATGTCGGGGATGTCCCGCCTCTCCTCCCCATGTCTGATATGTCGCTATTTTTCATGTCGAAAAGTTTTTGAATCAAAGCCGCAAAAAATAAAAGTGCAACTCAAAAAGAGGATTTCAAAGTAAACTGCAACTCAAAAACAGGATTTCCGAATGGCGAGAAAACAAATCGCTAACTGAGAAATATGATTGTGCTTTAGGTCAAAGCTTTGGTGGAAAATTATAGCTTTTGGTTTCTTAATTTATGCATTTTGATTCTCAGATTTGAGGTTTTGATGCACGGTTTTACTGTTTTGATGCGCAATTTTTTTAGGCGCTGAATTGACACCCTAGTTATGTGTCTGTATAAACAAAGGTGGAGCCTTCTGCCCCGCGTTTTTCATGGATGTCTGGCTCATGGCTACCGGAAAGGTGACAAAGTGTCTGCAGTCTGATTATTGCTGGGCAATATATAATATTCTGAGAATATCTCTATACAAGAGAGCACAGGTGAAGCCTCGCGTGCAGCTAGAGAGCAGAAGAATCAACACACATCCCCAACACACGTGTGTGTGCTCCTTCCTCCTACACACACAGCACGCCGACACACACATGCATAGTCATTCTACAACACCTATATAGTTAGTTCATTATGTAGATAGTTAGCAGTTACTGTTATTTGTTAATAAAGGATACTTTGTTGTAATTGTATTCATTTGCAATGCGGCCACCTGGGGATTTTGTGTTGTTTTTTTTTTGTTTTTTTGGGGGGAGGGGGTGTTAACCATGACACTGCGCCCCTGTGGTGATAAAAAAAAAATCCCACACCATCACAGTTCTATCCAAAAGTCCTCTAAACAAATAAAATTCACCTTGTTGTATTTGTGTCCCTGCAGTCCTCCCCCAGCATTGGATGACTGGAGAGGAAGATCTCTGCAACCAGCAGAGGAACTTCAGAGTGGAACAAGAGGAACCAGAACCTCCACAGATTAAAGAGGAACAAGAGGAACCAGAACCTCCACAGATTAAAGAGGAACAGGAGGAACCAGAACCTCCACAGATTAAAGAGGAACAGGAGGAACAAGAACCTCCACAGATTAAAGAGGAGCCAGGGGAACTCTTCATCAGTCAGGATGAAGATCAGCTTGATCTGAAGCAGGAGACTGAAACCTTGATGGAGATTCCTACTTATGAGGAAGATGAGAACAGTGAAGCAGATTTAAACAATCAGCAGAGCTTTAAGGTAACTGATAGTCAGGATGAAGAAGGAAACCAACATGAAGAATCAACATCAACTAGAGATGAAGAGACAGACCCACAGAACAGATATCAGAGGAAGAGAAGAGACAGAAGTCATGTCAAAAGTGTGGACAGCTCTCGCATGTCAGAAAATCAGTGTGACACGGATGTTAGAAAAAATCCCAAGACTAATCTGGGTAAGAAATACAAAAAAATTTCAAAAGAAAAGAGACTTTCCTCTATCAGGTCTGGTAAAAACTCAAAAATAATTACTAACCCGTCTGACTACATGGGAACTGGGTCTGATGAAAGATGTTATATCTGTAAAGAATGTGATAAAAGCTTTTGTAACATATCTCTGTTCAAAATTCACACAAGAATCCATGCAGAAGATAGATTTTCTTGCAAGGAATGTAATAAAAGCTTTAGTCACAGATCTACTCTCAAAACACATTTGAGAACTCACACAGGAGAAAAGCCTTTTTCTTGTAAAATATGTAAGAAAAGTTTTTGTGATTTATCTTATCTAAAAAAACACATGAGAATTCACACAGGAGAAAAGCCTTTTTCTTGTAAAGAATGTAAGAAAAGCTTTAGTCGTATATCTCATCTCAAAACACACATGAGAACTCACACAGGAGAAAAGCCTTTTTCTTGTAAAGAATGTAAGAAAAGCTTTAGTCGTATATCTATTCTCAAAACACACATGAGAGCTCACACAGGAGAAAAGCCTTTTTTGTGTAAAGAATGTAAAAAAAGTTTTCGTGATGTATCTTATCTCAAAAAACACATGAAAACTCACACAGGAGAAAAGTATTTTTTGTGTAAAGAATGTAATAAAAGCTTTCGTGATGTATCTTATCTCAAAAAACACATGAAAACTCACACAGGAGAAAAGCCTTTCTCTTGTAAAGAGTGTAAGAAAAGCTTTAGTCGTATATCTCATCTCAAAACACACATGAGAATTCACACAGGAGAAAAGCCTTTTTCGTGTAAAGAATGTAAAAAAAAATTTCGTGATGTATCTTATCTCAAAAAACACATGAGAACTCACACAGGAGAAAAGCCTTTTTCATGTAAAGAATGTAAGAAAAGCTTTAGTCGTATATCTCATCTCAAAACACACATGAGAGCTCACACAGGAGAAAAGCCTTTTTCTTGTAAAGAATGTAAAAAAAGTTTTAGTAATGTATCTAGTCTTAAAAAACACACAAGAACTCACACCGAAGAAAAGCCTTTTTCGTGTAAAGAATGTAAAAAAAGTTTTCGTGATGTATCTTATGTCAAAAAACACATGAGAACTCACACAGGAGAAAAGCCTTTTTCATGTAAAGAATGTAAAAAAAGTTTTAATCAATTATCTCATCTCAAAAGACACATGAGAACTCATACAGGGGAAAAGCCTTTTTCTTGTAAAGAATGTAAAAAAGGTTTTAGTGATGTATCTAGTCTCAAAAGACACATGAGAACTCACACAGCAGAAAAGCCTTTTTCTTGTAAAGAATGTAAAAAAAGTTTTCGTCAAGTGTCTAAGCTAAACGCACACATGCCAACTTGTAAGACTTTCTTGACAATGTAAGGATTTAGTTTAAACTCTGAATTCTAAACTTTTCCATGAAGAGGTTGACCTCTCAACCTCTGTACTACAGCAGAAGACTTTATTTTACAGGGGGAAAAGTTCTGTTTCTCAAAAAAAATTAAATATTTTAAAATAAGTTTTTAATGCTTAAAACTTTTGGAGTGAAACCCCAATGTTCTAATGAACTCCATAGCAACCTGAGCTTTCATTTCATGTACACAGAGCCACAGGCTGATGGCCTCCATATCATATTGATGCAGTAACTTCATTAGAGGGAGGCACAAGTGAGTATTGAATGTGTAGAAATTAATTTTTATAAAAAAAAAAAAAAACAACTTTGGTTGTTTTGATATATGATTTGTTACAGGAGGTCCTTTGTCCCAACGGCATTTAGACTATAGAATGACACAGTGTAGAACTGCTGAAACTGCTGCTGTATTTACTTATTTAGTCATGACGTGTACTTTTGCTTCCACTTTTTATTACTATTTTAATTTTTACTATTTGACTATTTGGTTTTCGAACTGCTATATTACTTGTTTGTCTGCTGTAACCACTGAAATTCCCTCCGGGGATCAATAAAGTCTTGTCTTGTCATATCCTAACTTTCTTGGACAGCTTTTTTAGGTTTTCATCTTCTCTAAGCCACAATTATCAGGTTCAGATGCAGTTCTGAAAAACAGCAGAAACATGATCTGATGGAGGCTCTCATTTATCCTCATTATTCTTCCAAACAGCCCAATCAAGTTGGCCCAAAGGCACATTGGCAGAGCAACATGTTGTCTATGAAGAACATACTCAGCTGTGCTACAAATAACTACAAACATCCAAACCACAACGGTAAACAATCAAGACCAACACAACTGTCAACATCCAGAATCCAGCAAATATCCCAAACAGAACATTATTACCCACAATGCACCTCCACAGGTCCTGCAGCAGACAGGGTCTTTCCAAGAACTTTATTAGTTTCATCTTTTTAAAACTGGAAAGATTGTTCTTCATCATTTAAAACATAAAACATAAAATAAAAATATTTGAGAATCCAGTTGATGAGAAGCTGCAGAAAGACTGAAATCCATCAGATTGTAAAAACGTAGAGGTGGTCCTTTGATGATGATGTGATGAAGATCAGACGCTGATGTCACTGATGTTCTGGCTGTTGATGGGCTGGATGTGGGTCCTGGTGGTGCTGAAGAATGAAAGATCCTTCTACCTGCAGTCATTCCTGAAGGAAGCTCATTGCAGCTGTTCTCTCCTGACAGATGGAATGATGGGAAATGAAGTTCATGTTGAAGTGTGGTCCAAGCAGAACAGAAAGGTCTCACCTCAAAGTCAGGACTTGGATCAGCTGCTGTTCTCTGGGAGCGTGCACGTGCTGCTGCATGTGCTTCTGTCATGACGTTCTGGATGAGCTGCTGAGGTCTGTTTGCATCAAGACTCTCAGCTGCTTTAGTCAAACTGCTGAGCGATGGAACAATGGAGCCGTTTCTGAAGGAAGAGGATCAAACATGATGCTCTGCATTCGTTTGCTTCAGGAAGTGGAGGTTTTTTAGAGTCTCCACACTGTTTCTGAACGGCCAAAGAAAAGCAGCTGATGTGGTTCTGTCTCCTACCAGCAGGGAGCGCTCTCAGCCGGACAGAACAGACCCTCAATGCTGCTCTGAGAAGGACTCTTCTGTTCCAGAAGCAGAGACTGTTCACATCCAGGAGAATCTGGACTCCAATAAAACCCAGAGAATCTCCTCTCTGCTGTTTGGACACTTTGACCAGCAGAGGGCAGCAGAACTTTCAGCAACTCTGGAGCTGATCCCACAAAAACAATCCATGGATTATCTGATTTCAGAATTGGAGTCCTGAAGATTTGAAGGATCAAAGACAAAGATGCAGCTCCTCAGTCAGGAAGCTCTTTCAAGCTCGTGCACATCTGTCAGTGCAGCAGCAGAAAGCCTGTTTCCCTGCAGGAAGTCTGAGGCTGAAGTTGGGACTTTTCAAAGTAAGAGCCTCATGTTGGCAGAGATGGGTTGGATTCTTTGATGCTCCAGTGTCTTTTGGATTCAGGATGAGTTCATGCAGATCTAGAAATCCCACCATGATGATCATCCTTGAACTGTTGCTGCAACATGTGAAGGTTTGGTTCTGTTGCTAGTGAGATCTGATGGATCAGAACCAGACTTCTGTCAGCTGGAACTGTGGCTTCTTCCAGACCATGTGACCTCATGGACAAAGTTCCAACATGGTTTCAATGAAATGTGGAGGTTTTCCAGGAAACGTTGCTGCAGTTCCTCCGTCTCATCAAATGAGAGATTTCTCTGCACTAAAGAAGAAAATCTTCCAGAACAGCTTCAAGCTGCAGAAAAACTGTTTCCATCATTCTGAGGACATTTCTTTTGGCTTCATGTGAAGAAAACAAACTGTTTGAAAAGATGAAAACAGAAACAAAGACGTTTCTAGAAGCTGCAGATGCAGTTACAAAGAACAGCCAGCAGGTGTCTCACTGTGGGAGTGTCTCGAGTTTCACCAACTGCTGATTTGGAAACAAAGTCCTGCCTCCTATGGAAGCGATTCTGTAGAATAAATAAAAAGCAAAGTCAAAACCAGAAATGCTTTTTCTTTTTCAAAATGAACCTGCATTTTTTGGCTCAAAATTAAAATGAAAAAGCAATCCACCAAAATGCTTTTTATTTTTCTACTTCAACACCGTTTATTCTGTCACATAATTAAAATGATAATGAAAATGGTATTTGACATTTCATTTTCAAAATGTTCTCTGTTAAATGTGTAGCAAAATTCATTTAGAAATGTCTAATATGACCGATAAAATGCATTAACAGAAATGCTTTTTCTTTTTCAAAATGTAACTGCATTTTGTGACTCAAAATTAAAGTGAAAATGCAATACTTCAAAATGCTTTTTCATTTTAGTCTTCAACTCCGCTTATTCTGTCACTTAATTAAAATGATAATGAAAATGGTATTTGACATTTCATTTTCAAAATGTTCTCTGTTAAATGTGTAGCAAAATTCATTTAGAAATGTCTAATATGACCGTTAAAATGCATTAACAGAAATGCTTTTTCTTTTTCAAAATGTAACTGCATCAAATGACTCAAAAATAAAACGAAAAATCAATACTTCAAAATGCTTTTTCATTTTGTACTTTAAAACCTCTAATTTTGTTGCATAATCAAAGCGAAAATGCAAAGAGGGGATTGCATTTTCAATTTCACCTCCCCCCCGCGAAAAATGTCGCATAAATCATTCTCAGTTAGCATTACCACTGGGAGGCGGGGCGATGACGTCATTGTTCACTCTTCTTCTGTGGTGGCGGTGGCATTCTCCACTGCCTTTCTTCTTCTGCTTTGGCGGTAATACCACAGGCAAACGGCAGCATGGCAAAATCTGTGCTTGAACTGTTGAGGGAGGCTGCTGCTGCCCTCGAACGGCAAAACCAGCGGGAAGTAACAGCGGGTGTAGACAACACTCCCACCACATCTTCATCAACAACACCGTCTGCTCCTGAGGGTCGCACCGCTCGAGGTAAGATCAAGTTAGCAAAACATGCGTCGGGGTTAGCCCGATTTATTGAAATAAAACACAGTTTGTCCGAGTTCGGTAAAGTTAGAAAGATATTCACAGATTCGGACTTCCGGCCTCAATAACTCTTCTGATAAACGTTCAATTGTGACAGCAAGTATCTCAATCCTTTTGTATTAACCCAGAGAGTGAACTACAAATGCATTTCAAAAGTAAAAAGATCGTTTTTTCACCTTTTGATCAAAATTGTTCTCTTCGAGCTGTGAATGCAGACATGCAGCGAGCCGGCTGCCAAGGGATCGTCAACAAAGTGCAACCTCTGTGAAACACCATTCTATAAAAATCAACACTCTTTTAAAAAGTGAATACATCTCTACATTTACATGAACTGGTAATGAAGATCTGTCAGCATATTCGTGCTAAAATACATATTTTGTGTAAAAGTCCATCTATATCATATTTTATTGCACATATTTTTCACATTTTAATAGAGACACGAATCATAAGTAAAGTGATCAATAGCCTTTAAAAATACTGAAGCTACAGTCACCAAACCTTCTGTACAGACTAATCATGACCTTATTGTCCGACTACAACAAAGATTTGATCAGAAATCCGCTTTGTTTATGTTTTTCTATTTGTCATATAGAAATATGGATCATATTTGGTCAAAAATCCTCAATAGCTCTGAAGATACTGAAGCTACAGTCACCAAACCTTCTGTACTGACTAATCATGACCTTATTGTCCGACTACAACAAAGATTTGATCAGAAATGAACTTTGTTTATGTTTTTCTATTTGTCATATAGAAATATGGATCATATTTGGTCAAAAATCCTCAATAGCTCTGAAGATACTGAAGCTACAGTCACTAAACCTTCTGTACAGACTAATCATGACCTTATTGTCCGACTACAACAAAGATTTGATCAGAAATCCGCTTTGTTTATGTTTTTCTATTTGTCATATAGAAATATGGATCATATTTGGTCAAAAATCCTCAATAGCTCTGAAGATACTGAAGCTACAGTCACTAAACCTTCTGTACAGACTAATCATGACCTTATTGTCCGACTACAACAAAGATTTGGTCAGAAATGAACTTTGTTTATGTTTTTCTATTTGTCATATAGAAATATGGATCATATTTGGTCAAAAATCCTCAATAGCTCTGAAGATACTGAAGCTACAGTCACTAAACCTTCTGTACTGACTAATCATGACCTTATTGTCCGACTACAACAAAGATTTGATCAGAAATCCGCTTTGTTTATGTTTTTCTATTTGTCATATAGAAATATGGATCATATTTGGTCAAAAATCCTCAATAGCTCTGAAGATACTGAAGCTACAGTCACTAAACTGTCTGTACTGACTAATCATGACCTTATTGTCCGACTACAACAAAGATTTGATCAGAAATCCGCTTTGTTTATGTTTTTCTATTTGTCATATAGAAATATGGATCATATTTGGTCAAAAATCCTCAATAGCTCTGAAGATACTGAAGCTACAGTCACTAAACCTTCTGTACTGACTAATCATGACCTTATTGTCCGACTACAACAAAGATTTGATCAGAAATCCGCTTTGTTTATGTTTTTCTATTTGTCATATAGAAATATGGATCATATTCGGTCAAAAATCCTCAATAGCTCTGAAGATACTGAAGCTACAGTCACTAAACTGTCTGTACTGACTAATCATGACCTTATTGTCCGACTACAACAAAGATTTGATCAGAAATCCGCTTTGTTTATGTTTTTCTATTTGTCATATAGAAATATGGATCATATTTGGTCAAAAATCCTCAATAGCTCTGAAGATACTGAAGCTACAGTCACCAAACCTTCTGTACTGACTAATCATGACCTTATTGTCCGACTACAACAAAGATTTGATCAGAAATGAACTTTGTTTATGTTTTTCTATTTGTCATATAGAAATATGGATCATATTTGGTCAAAAATCCTCAATAGCTCTGAAGATACTGAAGCTACAGTCACCAAACCTTCTGTACTGACTAATCATGACCTTATTGTCCGACTACAACAAAGATTTGATCAGAAATCCGCTTTGTTTATGTTTTTCTATTTGTCATATAGAAATATGGATCATATTTGGTCAAAAATCCTCAATAGCTCTGAAGATACTGAAGCTACAGTCACCAAACCTTCTGTACTGACTAATCATGACCTTATTGTCCGACTACAACAAAGATTTGATCAGAAATCGGCTTTGTTTATGTTTTTCTATTTGTCATATAGAAATATGGATCATATTCGGTCAAAAATCCTCAATAGCTCTGAAGATACTGAAGCTACAGTCACTAAACCTTCTGTACAGACTAATCATGACCTTATTGTCCGACTACAACAAAGATTTGATCAGAAATGAACTTTGTTTATGTTTTTCTATTTGTCATATAGAAATATGGATCATATTTGGTCAAAAATCCTCAATAGCTCTGAAGATACTGAAGCTACAGTCACTAAACCTTCTGTACTGACTAATCATGACCTTATTGTCCGACTACAACAAAGATTTGATCAGAAATGAACTTTGTTTATGTTTTTCTATTTGTCATATAGAAATATGGATCATATTTGGTCAAAAATCCTCAATAGCTCTGAAGATACTGAAGCTACAGTCACTAAACTGTCTGTACTGACTAATCATGACCTTATTGTCCGACTACAACAAAGATTTGATCAGAAATCCGCTTTGTTTATGTTTTTCTATTTGTCATATAGAAATATGGATCATATTCGGTCAAAAATCCTCAATAGCTCTGAAGATACTGAAGCTACAGTCACTAAACCTTCTGTACTGACTAATCATGACCTTATTGTCCGACTACAACAAAGATTTGGTCAGAAATGAACTTTGTTCTTTTTTAAGAATGAAAAATAATTTGTCAATTACACTCTTTTGCTCATATAATACAATTAATGCAGTCTTCAACCTTTTACTCATTATTACTATATCATCTTACTACCACAACCTGTTTGTTTCTCTTTTTTTTATGTTATCTCAATTATTCGAATATTGATCATCATTGGCCCATGACATTTAATTAGTTCTGCTTATAGTTTAACCGCAGTAAACAAACTCTGTACAATGACAACTCTTCCACATTCATTTATACCATACCAATAAAGAAAATGTTGAAAGAAAATAACTTTAAATGGCTGTTATAAATGTTTTATTATGAAATATTTTAATGCAATGTAGACCCAATAAATTTAGAAAACCTGTCCTTAGATATACTAGTATTCAAACAAACAGACTTTAACAAAACATTTTCAGTGAATTAAAACGAACATATGTTGTACAAAAATAATAATATTAACAAAATGACATTGCTCAAAAAAGGCTACTTTTTTTTTCTGAATGTCCATATGAGATAATGGTGCTATTACTTTTTACACAATGGACAATACCAGGATTCTGTCTTGGCAGGGATGTCACATGTTTCCCAAGATAGGCAGTCGATGTGGTACCACCTTCCACAAGCGCCACACTGGATCTGCAAGTTAAAAATCAAATACAATCAATGGCAGGCAAAAGTAACTCAGTTGTTCTGCAATTATAAAAAATATATTACTCTGTAATAATATATTACTTTGTAGACTATATTTTAATTTTTTTTTGGAGCAAGTATGAACAGTTTCTGACTTAAAACAGTTATTTGCTACTTTTAAAATGTGTAACAAGGACTACATTATTCATTCATTCATTTTTTTGTTTTTTAAATTCATTCTTTATTCTGTTTTGTCTCTTTTGGGGTCACGGGGCTGCTGGAGCCTATCCCGGCCACTTGTGGGTGAAGGCAGGGGATGCCCTGGACAGGTCGCCAGTCTGTCGCAGGGTAGAATGTCCACAATCACACATCCATTCACTCTCACACTCACACCTATGGACAATTTAGAGTTACCAATAATATATATATATATATATATATATATATATATATATATATATATATATATATATATATATATATACACACACACATACACATTTTCAGACTTCTCTTACTTAGTCTGACAAAAACCTTTTACATTTTCGGACTACATTATATGAAAGTGTAAAAGGTTTTTGTCAGACTAATTAAGAGAAGTCTGAAGATGTCATTAACACATTTTTTGTGATTGCAATGTTTATATTTTAAGATTATTAATAATACATTCAAGACACTTACCCAAACTAATCTCTTATCCCTTTTTGGAAGATCTTTCAGTCCACAAAAAGAGCAGTATTCATCCCGTGACACTTTTAATACAATGACAGAGAGGATGTCATTAATTTGAAATTACAAAAAAAGTATTTACAATATACCGGTATTTTTGTTGTTGTTTCCAGTATCACCTGATCCCTTCATGATGTCCTCAGCAATGTCTCTCCTAAACCTTTTCATGGATTTCTTTGAAGACTCAATGTCCAATGTCAGTGGGACTTCTGGGAAAGATGAGATGAAAATCTTTGCCATCTGTAGGAAAAATAGCACGAAATATTAACTATTGCTATATTTAAGACTTATCTTACAAGGACATAAGTCTTACCAGCATCACAAACACCCCACAACTGGTGGAGTCCTGCTGGTAGGTGTGAGTTACAACTCCAGGCTGCCATTTCATATTGACCCAGTCATCCTTTCCCATGCGATTTCTCCTCATTTTGAAGTACTCACTGTGGAATAAAAAAATTATTTCTGTAAAACATATTATCTTACATAACTCCACAACATAAATATGACCACAAATGAAACATGTACATTTCTTCTTTAATTTACATGAATCTTTTGGCAGCTTTCTTTGAGTCCTCCTCCTCATTTGAGCCATGCAAGGAATCCAACACAAATATTTTTTGAGACAGCGCATGGAGAAACTGTGAAAATAAAAGTGCATAATCACAGAAAAATTACCTCTTTAAAAGATTGTAAACAGTGAAATGTTTTGACTTATGATAAATATATTAAAGAAACATTCCTACCACAAACTTCCAGTGTGCATTTCCTATGTTGACAAAGCCAACAACTCCGTTGTAGTTGTCAAATGTGACCTGACAAATTGAAATAGTTCAGTGAAATGTCAATAAGATAGATAATGACAAGCCTACAATCCCAAATAAAATAAAAAAAGTAAAAAAACACAACAATCATGTAGACAAAAACAATTTTTTGTTACATTTTTTAGCCCTTGTCTGGCCACCTCCTCTCTTGTCCCATGTAAAATCACTCCCATGGTGTAGTGATTCATTTGATAAATCTTTCCATTTAGATCTTGCTCGTTTAGAGTAGCCCCAATGTAGCATTCTATGACCTTCAATTGAAAAACATGACAGACACTATTAAAGAACATGGCTGAAGTAGCATTCAGTGAATTATTTAATTATACTGAAACAAGACTAAATAATTATTAAAGATATTAATTAAAGTCATGCAAAATGATGTGCCATCTGCAATTCAGTGTAGTAAACTAAGTCATTTTTGAAAACACTCACCTCTCCAATCAAAAGTTCTTCGGATCTCAAACTCAAAAATTCTCTGTGTCTCAAGGTGAAACTCTGTTTTTGCTTTGTGTTTCTGAGGACTGCAACAACAACCTCTGTTTCTTCACATCCCCAAAGTTGTTCTACCTGTGAAATGTAAACATCCAAATAATAAAATAAAAATATTTGCTTTAAAAATTAGGATTTACTTTTATTAAAACACTGAATAACTTTGACTAATGCAATTTTGTCATGCTTTTCATGCTTTGGGACAGCAAAATAAAGTGATGGGATGAAGTGCTACTTTTAAGGTAATTAAACATCTCAATCTGTTGTTTTATAACATTTACATTACACTTTTCAGACTTTAATGTACTCACCTCAGGATTTACTGTTGATTTTTCCTCATGGATGCTGGCATGATCCCGTTGTTGTACCCTGGTTTGACCCACATCATGGGCTGGTGTTTTCCATGTTACTTTTGGTTGTGGGATACTCTTTGGAAAGACCAAAACACATGATACATAATGATGAGACAATGTTTTTTCAATTAATAATACATCTCTATTTAAAAAAAAACATTACATAACATTCTCTGATCATAATTTACTCACTTGAGGGTTTTCTTTTAATTCTTGGACAGGAGTACTGGCAGGATCTAGTTGTGTGCTGGGTTGAACCAAATCGGGTTGTCCTTTTGTCCTTTTTGTTTTTTCTTTTGGTTGTGGCATTATCTTTGGGGGATTGAAGTACTTTGATTTTTTTTTTACACTTAGCCTATCTTCACTTTTTGCCCACCCTTCCTGTGACTGCATGATCTTTCTTGAATTTTGGTTGGCAGTTAGAAGTTTTTCCGAGAAGTTGTTGTTGATGATGTGTTCCTTGTACCTTCCTTGAAGGTTCACATGCATTTTTCGGATAAATGCGGCTGGTCTGAGTTTTAATTTTCTCATTAGAATCACATTTTTAGTAATGCCAAACCATCTTTCAACATGGCAATTTGTGTCTCTTGTTCTTGTTGGTTTCAAGTCCTCTTCTTCTTTGGAATGATGCACATACCTCTGTAAATTCCCCAGCATCAAACCACTCCAGAATGGGAAAAGCCCTAAGTAGTTCTTAAACAGAGCATTCACAATGTCAGGACAGAAGTAAGGGTTTTTGAGTACTTCCTGTCCAACATCCTCTTCAATTTGTTCTGCTTGCGCTTTGTCAAAGACAGTTTTGAATGAGGTCGTGAAAGGAGATCCACGAATGAGGTTTTTAACATTTTGCTTGTCCTCATCATCGTCCTCTTTTGAAGAGCATTTAATGTCAGAGAAAGCATCCATGTCCGTTTCAGGTTTCCTCTGTATGATGTCCTGCAGTGTTTTCAGGTGATTTTTCACGACAGATGTGTACTGTGGTCCATTCAGGACTTTGCAGATCGAATAGAACACCTTTAGTCCTTCTGAAAGTGATGTGCAGTTTTGCAAGCATGCAAATGTAAAAGTTGCAAACTCTTTCAAGCCTTTGTCTGTCGTTTGCCTTCCAAACAACTGCATCACAGACTTTAACACATGTGTCGAACAAATGTGGACAACTGTTAATGGTTTGATTTCGGGCCAAGTTTTTTTCCCTAAGCAAATCTCAAAAGTTCTGTTAAGATACCTCACAGCGTCTTCTCTGTTAAAGGTTAGCAGAACGCTTTGTATGATTGCCCAGCTGTGATCTGTTTCTATTTGCCGAATTGTTAATTTTGTATACTGTGATAGTTTTTTCAAAAACTGCATGAGCCAACAAGTTATAGATGGAATTGAATGGTCGTTTGTGAGCATTTCACAGACTGGCAGTGGGGGTGTACCTGCACCATCTCCAGGAAGAGTTAAAGAGTAGTAGAGAATGCGTTTTTTTTGACCAGGAACCTTGGAAGTGACATTGCCTGTCGCGTCAAGATACAACGCCAGAGGAGTCTTTTTTCGCAAATGTTGTACCACAATGTTCAAACTTGTCTCTGTGTACATGTGAATGCCAAATGGGTCAATTTGAAAATGTTGCATGTATCCTGGGAAGTTTTTGTACTTTGTGTCACATTCTTTAATTATGTTTTGAGTGAGGTACAGTTCTAAAAATATGTCCTCATGCATTCGTTCTTTTTTGGCAAACTCAGAACTAATAACTTTTAGAACATTTTTGTTAAGACTTCGTGTCACATTACCTGAAATGAGTTCAGCCATAGGGGTTTGGTTCATTTTTTTGTAAAAGTAGTTGCTCACACCAATGTGAAGAGCTCTTGCGATTTTTCCTCTTTTGGATTTAGTAGCTGGCCTGAATTTTCTTTCTGTTGTCTTGTGTGAAATTTGGCCATTTTGAATAACTGATATTTTAACTGAAGTACCTCGTTGAGGTTCCTTCTTTCTGTTGAAATTGTATGTCGCTCTGCATGAGGGGAATGTGCAAACAGCTGTAATGTTTAGGTAAGGACTGTTTATTTTTCTACTGGATTTTTGTTTTATATGATGACTCTTGAAGGCAAGTGTGCAGCATGGATTTTGTTTTCGAAAGCTTTTGTAAAAAATATTTGTCCAGGGTGGTCTCAGTTTGTTAGCACCAGCACTTGGAGAAATTTTTTTCCAATCTTTTTCTTTGATAGTGATAACAAAGCGTTTACGCACAGCAGGTAAGTTTCTCAAATTTTTTTCATGCAGTTCTTCATTTTGGGGTTCTTTTGGATTTTCATATTTTAAAGATTCCCTCTCGGATTCTTGGAAGTTAGCACTTTCTGCGGATTTTTGGCTGTTTGACATCAGCGTTTCAGCATCTGAAGAGTTGTGTCCATTTGTGTCCTCTGAAAACGCTGGCTCTGGATAGTCCTGCCTTTTCCTCTTTCTATTGTTTTCTATGAATTGTTCAGTTTGCAGTGCATCCTCACATGATAATGTGCAAACATTTAAGTTGCTATGAGATTTTTGACAGATTTCTTCCACAGAGTTTAAATGTAGATCTTCTTCCCAAAATTCAGTGACAGATCCAAAACACTTTGATCCCATTTCTTGAATTGCATTTTTTAAACCACAACGATTTTTGGTCCACAAAACCCAAAGCCAATGTCGATTCTTCTTATTGTCTTCCCCAAAAAGTGAGATGGAAAGTTCTGACCACACTTCTGAAGAATATGTGGCCTGTGTCATGGCATCTTTAGCACTCTTGAAGGCATTTAGTAAAGCTGTCATGCCACCTGCCCTCTCTACCATGTTTTGTCTTCTTTTCTTTTTTCCCATCTTGATTTTTCCCATTTTGCTCTTGTGATCCTTTAAAATAAATTTTAAATTATTGTTCATCATTTTTCTCCTAATATGCAATTCACTTTTTTTTTTTTTTTTTTTTTTTACAAAGGATAGGTACATTGAAAATGTTACAGCTTTTTCCAATTGCTAAAACACTAAGTGCCATTCTCTAAACCACCCAAATAGGGCTGCACGTTCTGTGGAAAACTTGCAATTTGCGATATAAGTAATCAATATTGCGATGACAAAATAACTTGTGATACATGAACAAATAGCAAAACAACTAAAAACGTAATTGTCTACACAGGAGGCGAGCATTTAACAGGAAAGGGTTCCATTCGATTGGCTAACGACATGAAGGGGTCCATCTGATAGGTCAAATGCATAAAGGGATTTAATTAATTCATAAAATACTTCAAGCACATTTACGACTGACATTCATTCAGTAATCTTCAAAACCTGCTTTGTCCCTTTCGCTGTAAATTATGATCAAGATTAGCCAGAGCCTTTCCTGGCTATTTGTGGGCAAAGGCAGAGAACATCCAGGACAGATCGCCAGTCTGTTGCAGGGCCACAATCACACAAACCAAGGGACGATTTAGAGTAACCAATGTTTTTCGGATGATGGGAGGAAGCCGGAGTCCCTGGACAAAACCAATGCATGCGGGAAAGCGGGGATACATTGGTGATTCAGTTTCAAGTCCCCCAGACAGGACTTGAACCAGGGGCCTTATTGCTGTGAGAGCACTAACTACTATGCCACCGTGCAGCCCTCTACAATTACCATTTATTGTTATTTTAACAATACATTTATGATTTATTGTGCAGGCCTACATCCAATCAACTGATTTCACTAAAAAACATGACTCTGTAGTTTAAACCTAAAACACAATTTGCAGTTCACACACAAAAATGTGCAAAGCCCATTTACATTTCAAAAGTTAATACCTAAAAAATATACATAAAGTGACCACAATAACGATAAAGGGTTAAAGCACTTTCAAGCCTTAGAATTTTTTTCAACAATTTAGGTCTTACAGATCATGATAACAACAAAAACAGGATTACCAAAAATCTACAAAAAAAATTTTGAGAAATGGGAAGACTTCTTTTTTCAACTCTCTTTAGTTATAAAAGGATAACATATCTCTGGAAAAAAAACCCTGTTTTAATTGGTATAATGAACTTGAAAAATGTAAAAATAAAAGAAACAAAAAAAGTAATGCTTAAAATTGTTGAAATGGTGCCCATAAATTTTTGCTTTTGTAAATATTTCAACATTGAAAACAGTTGAATAAATTAAAAAAGCTATTTTTAATATTATAGAAAGGGTTCTATGTAATGACACATTATGCCCTTTAAAATAAGTTAATATAGGAAAAAAATGCTAACAAAATGACATTTGTCAAAATAACTCTACCCTAGATCTGTTGATAAAAATGATGGCATGTCTACAAATTTAACTATAGTATGAGAGGATATAAGAGGATAAATGCAGAAGACTTACCGATGCAGCTCACTACTTGAATCTGAAGGAAGGTCTTACAGTGTACAAACTTTAAACTTCTCTAGGATTTCACCTATTGGTCAGGTTGTCCCGGGAAAAAAACAACTGTAAGAAGTAAGGGGCTTTCAACTAAACACAGAAATCACTCTGTAACGACAGAGTCGTTCGACAATCAACATTTGAAGACTTTGATTGTCCTTGATACTAGCAGGTGACAGCTCTTAACAGGTGTCATGTGTTTGAAAGAAAACCCCAATGTTAAATAGATATTTCAAAAAAGAACTTTCAAAAATCAATGACAAAAAAGGCGATATTAACATTCAAGTATATAAATGCCCTTCCATAAACCCCAAAAAATGAAAGTATGTTTCTTTTAACCCATAAACAGAAACATCGAAGAGACTGTGGCATGTAAGTAGAGCAGTTGTTCCTCATCAAAGAGTTGGTTCAATTGACAGCATCTCAGACAACATGTTTTATTTTCCTCTACTTCTGTTGAGAGAAGTGATGTTAATCTCTGTTTTTGTATACTTGCTGGATGCATGCACACGTTTCTCTGTACAAAAGGTTATATGTTTTTGTATCTACAAGATTGACACGTTTTTTTAAAGGTAGAAAGAAAATGCAGATTTAACTTCAGGTGTAATTTTCTAACTACACTGTGCCTTTCCCCTGTGTCTGAGCCGTTAGATGTAGCCTATGTTTCTTTATGAAAACTATTAACTACATTCTTCTACATATGTTGGTCCTCCTGTGCTTGGAAGTCTGGACCAGCATGTGATTTTGGCTGTTAATTTCAAGTAGCCACATTATATGTTTTTTTTTTTTCATATTCATTTAAGTTTCAATGGACATCAGACACGGGTAAGGAACTTCAATCTTTTTTTTTTTTTTCTTGTGAAGACTTGCCTTGTTGATGGCCAATCAGTAGCCACACAGAATTTTTCACACAGACAGAAGAGGTGTTGAAAACTGTTGCCTACTAGTGTCAAGGAAAATCAAAGTAAATTTGAAAGTAAGAAATCACTCTGTAACGACTTTGTAATTGTGGAGGATAAGTCCATCTAGATCAAAGTCCCTCATATCTCACAGTAAATTTTTTTCTCGGGACAAGCATACCCTTGTTAGCTACAAAGTGAAGTCTGGACGGGAAGAAAAAGTGTATGGTCTCCACCTGCTTTCTCAGTATGAATATTGGCTGTTGTTATACAACTGTTAACCTTATTATAAAAAACCTGACAAAGTTGCTAAAGCTACTTCTTTTTATGTAGAAGATCAGGAATAATTTAAAAGTTATTTCATTTCAGGAATTTAACTTAATAGGTGAAGATATTTGGATAAACTTATAAAGGGAAAATGTGGCCATGGGGAGAGGAGGAAACACCATAGCTTCATTTATGGAACCTAAAATAAAAACCTGCAATTGAGGGAATTTTGTGGTGCTCAAGGTTTTTCTACTGTTGCCTACTTTTTTTCTTAGACTTTAGTTTCTATGACAATGAGAGACAGGAGAGGTGCTGACTTTAAAACATGTTAAAATTTATTTTACAAAAACCATCCAAAAGTACAGTAATGGCGCAATGGGTTCATAATTTCTAATGGGCTATACTAACAAAGACAAAGATATCGGTTGACATCAGGCACTCTAACACATAAAAAACTCTATAAGCCCTCAATTTATGGAGAGAAAAAGTAAAATGACGTATGGGGTGAAGTGCTGATGGGCTCTCATTTCCTCCAATGTCTGTGCACTGTAATTTTTTGAAAACATCAAAACATAAACAAAGCGGATTTCTGACCAAATCTTTGTTGTAGTCGGACAATAAGGTCATGATTAGTCAGTACAGAAGGTTTAGTGACTGTAGCTTCAGTATCTTCAGAGCTATTGAGGATTTTTGACCAAATATGATCCATATTTCTATATGACAAATAGAAAAACATAAACAAAGCGGATTTCTGATCAAATCTTTGTTGTAGTCGGACAATAAGGTCATGATTAGTCAGTACAGAAGGTTTGGTGACTGTAGCTTCAGTATCTTCAGAGCTATTGAGGATTTTTGACCGAATATGATCCATATTTCTATATGACAAATAGAAAAACATAAACAAAGCGGATTTCTGATCAAATCTTTGTTGTAGTCGGACAATAAGGTCATGATTAGTCAGTACAGAAGGTTTAGGTGACTGTAGCTTCAGTATCTTCAGAGCTATTGAGGATTTTTGACCGAATATGATCCATATTTCTATATGAAAACATCAAAACAGAAAACAAAGCGGATTTCTGACCAAATCTTTGTTGTAGTCGGACAATAAGGTCATGATTAGTCTGTACAGAAGGTTTAGTGACTGTAGCTTCAGTATCTTCAGAGCTATTGAGGATTTTTGACCAAATATGATCCATATTTCTATATGACAAATAGAAAAACATAAACAAAGCGGATTTCTGATCAAATCTTTGTTGTAGTCGGACAATAAGGTCATGATTAGTCAGTACAGAAGGTTTGGTGACTGTAGCTTCAGTATCTTCAGAGCTATTGAGGATTTTTGACCGAATATGATCCATATTTCTATATGAAAACATCAAAACAGAAAACAAAGCGGATTTCTGACCAAATCTTTGTTGTAGTCGGACAATAAGGTCATGATTAGTGAGTACAGACGGTTTGGTGACTGTAGCTTCAGTATCTTCAGAGCTATTGAGGATTTTTGACCAAATATGATCCATATTTCTATATGACAAATAGAAAAACATAAACAAAGTTCATTTCTGGCCAAATCTTTGTTGTAGTCGGACAACAAGGTCATGATTAGTGAGTACAGACGGTTTGGTGACTGTAGCTTCAGTATCTTCAGAGCTATTGAGAACTTTTGACCAAATATGATCCATATTTCTATATGAAAACATCAAAACATAAACAAAGTTCATTTCTGACCAAATCTTTGTTGTAGTCGGACAATAAGGTCATGATTAGTCAGTACAGACAGTTTAGTGACTGTAGCTTCAGTATCTTCAGAGCTATTGAGGATTTCTGACCAAATATGATCCATATTTCTATATGACAAATAGAAAAACATAAACAAAGCGGATTTCTGATCAAATCTTTGTTGTAGTCGGACAACAAGGTCATGATTAGTCAGTACAGACAGTTTGGTGACTGTAGCTTCAGTATCTTCAGAGCTATTGAGGATTTTTGACCAAATATGATCCATATTTCTATATGAAAACATCAAAACATAAACAAAGTTCATTTCTGACCAAATCTTTGTTGTAGTCGGACAATAAGGTCATGATTAGTGAGTACAGACGGTTTGGTGACTGTAGCTTCAGTATCTTCAGAGCTATTGAGGATTTTTGACCGAATATGATCCATATTTCTATATGACAAATAGAAAAACATAAACAAAGTTCATTTCTGATCAAATCTTTGTTGTAGTCGGACAATAAGGTCATGATTAGTCTGTACAGAAGGTTTGGTGACTGTAGCTTCAGTATCTTCAGAGCTATTGAGGATTTTTGACCAAATATGATCCATATTTCTATATAACAAATAGAAAAACATAAACAAAGCGGATTTCTGATCAAATCTTTGTTGTAGTCGGACAATAAGGTCATGATTAGTCAGTACAGAAGGTTTGGTGACTGTAGCTTCAGTATCTTCAGAGCTATTGAGGATTTTTGACTGAATATGATCCATATTTCTATATGAAAACATCAAAACATAAACAAAGTTCATTTCTGACCAAATCTTTGTTGTAGTCGGACAATAAGGTCATGATTAGTCTGTACAGAAGGTTTAGTGACTGTAGCTTCAGTATCTTCAGAGCTATTGAGGATTTTTGACCAAATATGATCCATATTTCTATATGACAAATAGAAAAACATAAACAAAGCGGATTTCTGATCAAATCTTTGTTGTAGTCGGACAATAAGGTCATGATTAGTCAGTACAGACAGTTTAGTGACTGTAGCTTCAGTATCTTCAGAGCTATTGAGGATTTTTGACCAAATATGATCCATATTTCTATATGACAAATAGAAAAACATAAACAAAGTTCATTTCTGATCAAATCTTTGTTGTAGTCGGACAATAAGGTCATGATTAGTCAGTACAGAAGGTTTGGTGACTGTAGCTTCAGTATCTTCAGAGCTATTGAGGATTTTTGACCAAATATGATCCATATTTCTATATGACAAATAGAAAAACATAAACAAAGTTCGGATTTCTGACCAAATCTTTGTTGTAGTCGGACAATAAGGTCATGATTAGTCAGTACAGACAGTTTAGTGACTGTAGCTTCAGTATCTTCAGAGCTATTGAGGATTTTTGACCAAATATGATCCATATTTCTATATGACAAATAGAAAAACATAAACAAAGCGGATTTCTGATCAAATCTTTGTTGTAGTCGGACAATAAGGTCATGATTAGTCAGTACAGAAGGTTTGGTGACTGTAGCTTCAGTATCTTCAGAGCTATTGAGGATTTTTGACCAAATATGATCCATATTTCTATATGACAAATAGAAAAACATAAACAAAGTTCATTTCTGACCAAATCTTTGTTGTAGTCGGACAATAAGGTCATGATTAGTCAGTACAGAAGGTTTGGTGACTGTAGCTTCAGTATCTTCAGAGCTATTGAGGATTTTTGACCAAATATGATCCATATTTCTATATGAAAACATCAAAACATAAACAAAGTTCATTTCTGACCAAATCTTTGTTGTAGTCGGACAATAAGGTCATGATTAGTCAGTACAGAAGGTTTGGTGACTGTAGCTTCAGTATCTTCAGAGCTATTGAGGATTTTTGACCAAATATGATCCATATTTCTATATGACAAATAGAAAAACATAAACAAAGTTCATTTCTGATCAAATCTTTGTTGTAGTCGGACAATAAGGTCATGATTAGTCAGTACAGAAGGTTTGGTGACTGTAGCTTCAGTATCTTCAGAGCTATTGAGGATTTTTGACCAAATATGATCCATATTTCTATATGACAAATAGAAAAACATAAACAAAGCGGATTTCTGATCAAATCTTTGTTGTAGTCGGACAATAAGGTCATGATTAGTCAGTACAGAAGGTTTGGTGACTGTAGCTTCAGTATCTTCAGAGCTATTGAGGATTTTTGACCGAATATGATCCATATTTCTATATGACAAATAGAAAAACATAAACAAAGTTCATTTCTGACCAAATCTTTGTTGTAGTCGGACAATAAGGTCATGATTAGTCAGTACAGAAGGTTTGGTGACTGTAGCTTCAGTATCTTCAGAGCTATTGAGGATTTTTGACCAAATATGATCCATATTTCTATATGACAAATAGAAAAACATAAACAAAGCGGATTTCTGATCAAATCTTTGTTGTAGTCGGACAATAAGGTCATGATTAGTCAGTACAGAAGGTTTAGTGACTGTAGCTTCAGTATCTTCAGAGCTATTGAGGATTTTTGACCAAATATGATCCATATTTCTATATGACAAATAGAAAAACATAAACAAAGTTCATTTCTGATCAAATCTTTGTTGTAGTCGGACAATAAGGTCATGATTAGTCTGTACAGAAGGTTTGGTGACTGTAGCTTCAGTATCTTCAGAGCTATTGAGGATTTTTGACCAAATATGATCCATATTTCTATATGACAAATAGAAAAACATAAACAAAGTTCATTTCTGACCAAATCTTTGTTGTAGTCGGACAATAAGGTCATGATTAGTCAGTACAGACAGTTTAGTGACTGTAGCTTCAGTATCTTCAGAGCTATTGAGGATTTTTGACCAAATATGATCCATATTTCTATATGACAAATAGAAAAACATAAACAAAGCGGATTTCTGATCAAATCTTTGTTGTAGTCGGACAATAAGGTCATGATTAGTCAGTACAGAAGGTTTGGTGACTGTAGCTTCAGTATCTTCAGAGCTATTGAGGATTTTTGACCGAATATGATCCATATTTCTATATGACAAATAGAAAAACATAAACAAAGTTCATTTCTGACCAAATCTTTGTTGTAGTCGGACAATAAGGTCATGATTAGTCAGTACAGAAGGTTTGGTGACTGTAGCTTCAGTATCTTCAGAGCTATTGAGGATTTTTGACCAAATATGATCCATATTTCTATATGACAAATAGAAAAACATAAACAAAGCGGATTTCTGATCAAATCTTTGTTGTAGTCAGACAATAAGGTCATGATTAGTCAGTACAGAAGGTTTAGTGACTGTAGCTTCAGTATCTTCAGAGCTATTGAGGATTTTTGACCAAATATGATCCATATTTCTATATGACAAATAGAAAAACATAAACAAAGTTCATTTCTGACCAAATCTTTGTTGTAGTCGGACAATAAGGTCATGATTAGTCAGTACAGAAGGTTTAGTGACTGTAGCTTCAGTATCTTCAGAGCTATTGAGGATTTCTGACCAAATATGATCCATATTTCTATATGACAAATAGAAAAACATAAACAAAGTTCATTTCTGACCAAATCTTTGTTGTAGTCGGACAATAAGGTCATGATTAGTCTGTACAGAAGGTTTGGTGACTGTAGCTTCAGTATCTTCAGAGCTATTGAGGATTTTTGACTGAATATGATCCATATTTCTATATGACAAATAGAAAAACATAAACAAAGCGGATTTCTGATCAAATCTTTGTTGTAGTCGGACAATAAGGTCATGATTAGTCTGTACAGAAGGTTTGGTGACTGTAGCTTCAGTATTTTTAAAGGCTATTGATCACTTTACTTATGATTCGTGTCTCTATTAAAATGTGAAAAATATGTGCAATAAAATATGATATAGATGGACTTTTACACAAAATATGTATTTTAGCACGAATATGCTGACAGATCTTCATTACCAGTTCATGTAAATGTAGAGATGTATTCACTTTTTAAAAGAGTGTTGATTTTTATAGAATGGTGTTTCACAGAGGTTGCACTTTGTTGACGATCCCTTGGCAGCCGGCTCGCTGCATGTCTGCATTCACAGCTCGAAGAGAACAATTTTGATCAAAAGGTGAAAAAACGATCTTTTTACTTTTGAAATGCATTTGTAGTTCACTCTCTGGGTTAATACAAAAGGATTGAGATACTTGCTGTCACAATTGAACGTTTATCAGAAGAGTTATTGAGGCCGGAAGTCCGAATCTGTGAATATCTTTCTAACTTTACCGAACTGTTTGTCCGCTCGTTGTGGGGTTAATTTACACAGCAGTTATTTGCTTGTAGATGGCCAGTAGACTTGTAGTCCCTCCACCTGTTGACATAACATATTTGCACTAAATAATCCTGTTTAACTTGCTCCCCCCGCCAGTAGTAAACGAGTTCAATACGTTTTGCTATTCTGTACTAGTAGTTGTAGTAGTTTTCTACTAAGAAAAGATAAGAGGTGTGTTTAAGATCACTATTTGTAAGTGGTTGAGTAACTATCATGTTTGTTATATTTACATTTAATATATTTTTTAACCAAGTTCTAAATGAAATTTGATTTCTCATGCCATTTTCATATTTCTTCCAGCCGAGGTCCTGAGGTTGTTCAGCCCTTACCCTCCACGAGGTGTACCACGGAGGTCAATCCCACCAGCCAATACCAAGAAACCAAAAAAAACCACATACACACACATTTTTTTCTGTTTGGCAAAAAGAAAGGACTGTAATATCCCAAATCCAAAAATGAAACAATTGCTTCAACAGGCAGGATTAGGAGAGAAGAGAATTACATTCCCAGGTAGGTTTATAGTATGTATTGTATGTGTTAGTGTTGGTTGTGCTATTTAAAATGTCAAAGATTGGTCAGCTACCTTACTTCAGGGCACCAGTCGAGGTTTTGTCTAGGTGCAATGACTTGACAAGCTGCTAATAACCTGTGTCTCTTGGCCAGTCATATGAATTAACAGCATGAAAATGTCACAGTGCTTACACCCAGTGCTTCGTGAACTATGGGTAGCTAGTATTTGTGTGCAGACTGTGAGACCAAAAAATATGTGCCATGTCTGTATCAATCACTAAGTAAACAAGATCTTTAAGTTGCTATTCACAAAATATGCACCTGTTCCTGTACGCATAAATTTTGTTTGTATTTATAAATATACATATTGTTTGTTTGACACTCTCCATTTAATTGTTTATAATGCTGTTTTGTTGTCTCCCTCAGATCGATCTTGTAGTGCAACTGAGTTTTCAGATCACCTGCAGTTGTCCTTTCCTCAATTGAAGCACTGTGGTGGGTTTCAACTGTTGAGGAGCCGTGGTTCCACAAGGTCCAGGGTTTTGGATGTCCTTCCATGCTCAAAGGATGGATATACTCCAGAGTTCTTGTGTAACAAAGAACTTGGAGTTGGGGCAGCTGTGATCTACATTAGACCACTCCAAAAAGATATTGTTCTGGAGGTAATTATTAAAGATGTAATATTTAATTTTTTGGTGTATGATAGAAAACAAACAAGGATGTTCCCAGCCAGAAACCCTCTAAATGAAAATGTCTTTGAACAAAATTGACTTTGCTCTCTTGTATTTTTTATTTATTTATGTATGTTATTGTCTTTTAATCAATGCTAGAACACTCCCAGTGCAACCACCTCTGTTCAGAGTACTGGACCTACGGTGGAATGTGTCTACTGCACAGATACATTCACGCACTCTGAGATTGAAGGCCACATCGACTCTTGTGAGAAGTGAGACAAATTTCTTCTGTTCTTTACTCATCTACATATTGTGAATTTTTTTTTTGTTTTTACCTATGCTGGATTTTATTTCTTGCTTTTTTACCCAAGTTATTAACATTTTTCCTGTTAACGTTCCAAGAAAACATAACTCTGATTTGAACGCTGAGGAAACCTCAGAGAGTACCGCGTCAGGGAGCTCTGGAATGAGCCAACCAGGAACCTCTGATGCTACCTCATTAAGCAGCCACAGTCAGAGTGAAGCAAATTACAGTAGCTTTGAAGGTGCCACTTTGTCATTGCTTATAAATTTGAATAATTGACTATCTTTAATTTTTGTCCGGTCTATACTGATTATTACTTTTTTTTAACAGACTGGACAACAGAGCCTGATATTTACAAAGCAGCCAACCTGTTTCGACAGCACTTGATTCACAATGCTGAACTCAAGCCAGAGTTGGTTGCAAAACTTGATCTCAGAACTACTGAGGAAGATCGGGAAAGGGAGATTCTTACCTTCTACAAGAAGCAAGGAATTGACTGGGCAAGCCCATTTTCTGTAGTACTGGGTGGTAGGTATTTATTGTTTATAGCGTTGTAGTATAAGAAATTGAATAAAAACAGTGATTTCGATTGAAAATTAAAATATTTTCTCAATACTAGCCTGTATTCTGCCACATTAGATCTTTCAAATATATTAATGTCAGGATCCACTACTTCCTTTAATTACAACAAATCTTTTTCCGTCCTGCATTATATGCCAAAGTGATGAATTCAGGTGTGTCTTACTCTAGCAGTTACAACAGCTATAATCAGCCAGAATTGTAGTATAAATTAAGGAAAGCATGTAGGAAATTCCTTCATAGATTGGAATTACTTCGCTTTAATAGATGAGTGGGTAATATTTATTGCCCTTTCATGCACACATCCACCCTAAGTCTTAAGAGTAAGTCTGTTTTTCAGGTGATGCTGCTGTTGGGGACGGGGTGAAACGTCATTTTCTTTCGATGGTCATAGAAAAAATTCAGTTTGGATTTGACCTCAATCTTGGTGAGTTTTTATTGATATTCCTAATGTTTGTAAAGATATAAATAATGTTGCCTCAAACACCAGAAGTGTGGTTGTGTTAACTGGTTATGACTAGTTTTATCCATGTACCTGATTGATTTTGAAAGGTTTGCAATAAAAATGTAATTATAATTGACATCAAAAGACACATTATGACGTAGCATAAACTGTGATTATTAGTTTCATTAATCTCTCAAATTTTCATGAACTGAAAACGAAATTTCATACAGTTGAGTCCAGAAGTTTACAAACACCCTATTAAAACACACATGCTCTTATTTGTTGCTGTTAGACATGGAATAAAAATAACTTTGGCTGTTTTAGGTCAATTACAGTAATGGTTTTTTTTGTTATTTCACAAAGAAGCAGTATTTCTCAAAAGTGCTGTAGTATGCATCCACAAGTATGCCTTTAATTGACTTCAATTTTGTCATTAAATGTATCTGAATATTCCAAAGAGATGGCATCGTCATGCACAGTGATCTGTTTATGTAAACTTTGGACTGTCATAGTTTTGTCTTGTTGTTTCACTCAGAGAACACTGGCAGAACTCTTCTGTTCAATGGGGCTGATGATCACAAGGTCCCATCTACATCCAGAGCCCTGATAGATGGAGATCTTTTCAGAGTAGCTGGTCGTGCCATAGGACATTCCTTTATTCACGGAGGTCCCTCCTTCACAGGACTGAGCCCAGCAATGCAGCATTTAATTGTTGGAAGTAATGAGGAGTCTGCTGTATTTGAGCTTTCAGACTGCCCAGATACAGATGTTGTTGAAGTGGTGTCTGTAGTAAGTGTTACCTTGAGTTATTGTTCATTTTTATCACAACAGAACATTTTTTGATTTGCTATCATGCAAATGTTTGAACGTAGCAAGCAAAGACTGAGTGTAACTGATGTAACATTGCCTTTCTCTATTAATTGTAGCTTGAGAGTCAAAGAGAACTGACTCCACAGGAGGAATGTGAGGTGAACAACCTGGCCTTCAGCTGGGATCTTCCACCCATAAATAAGAACAACAGGAGGTGGTTGTCTGAAAAAATCCTACGTCATGCGGTATGAATAATTCAAAATGAAATCAAGTAAATGTGAAAATATTTATTTTTATAACCACTCATTTTTTATAAACAAACTTAAACTTGGCAAACTTTGATCATTCTTGCAGGTCATTGAACGGCGTCAAACACAAATAAAACAAATACGCAAGGGGCTTAAAGACAGTGGTGTTTTTAACATGATTAAACAGCGCCCCGCCCTAGCCACAGTGCTTTTCCCAAGAACTGGAGAGCAAATTATGGACTCGCAGGTAATTGGCTTCTTATGTAAAACTGCTTAGTAAACACTGAAAAGGTATTTTGAATAATGTGAAAAACCACAAATTGGCAAAATGTGTATTTTCAGTCTTTGTTCTTTGAGAGAAGTTTCTTATTTCTCAGACAATCTTGAAAAGGATCATCTGGCCAATGCCAGATAGTGAGGATGAGGATGATCACGGCAGCATGGAGGAGGCATGCCTTGTCACAGGCTTTCTGAGAGACTACATTGAAAATGGTAAGTTTGTAAATGTTTGTTTTAATTTTGTTTTATACTCATGACTGTGTCTTCGTAGGGTCTTCTCAGGAACCTACACCAACTCCTGAAATTTTGGACAGGTTGGAGTATACCTCCCCAGCAGCTGTATGTTGAAGTGTCTTCTGACATTTGCATGCCTGTGGCCTCAACGTGCATGACGACACTGAAACTGCCTCAGAAGTGCCGAAGTTACCAGACATTCAAAGAGAACCTTGCGGCAGCTGTTAGAAGTACCGAATTTGGATTTGGAATGATCTGAGTGGAATCGAGTGAGAAAATGAAAATTCAACATTTCGATGTTTTAAATTTTGCTTTGAAATGTCAATTTCTCCAGTTGTTGAAAGCTTTTTGTTCAAACTAATTTAAAATGTTAATGGCTACATTGATGTTGCAAGATTAAGGCTTTTTTTTAAGTTTCCATTTAGTGTTTTAAAATTTTGAAATTGCTAAGGTTAGCAAGTAAAAACAACGTTTGATACATTTATGTTTTAATAAATGTTACATTTTTGGAAAAACTTGAATTTGTAAAAGTTAGGAAGTGAAAACAAGTTTTGATACATTTATGTTTTAATGTTTTAATAAATGTTACATTTTCTGATTTACATGTTGAATTCTGTTATTTTTGCAAGCCTTGGAAAAAAACATGTGAAATATTGGTGAGTTGTCTGAAAAGATGCAAAAACAGTCTTGGGCATGAGTATATAAATGCATCTCTGTGCTAAAGATTCACTCTTCCAGTTCTGGTTGTGGCTGCATCAACTGTTGTAAAGTGGCTGTGTAAATGTCCAGGGCATCCATAAAGGGAACATTTGGGTCAGGTAGGTCAGCCATGTCATCCTCTGTCAGGTGTCGCTGCAGTTGCACTTCTGGTACTTCCACTTGACCTGCTTGATGTTCAAGGTCATCAAAGCCGTATGGTCCATCCCAATCAATACCATAGTTTGCCTCCACCTGAACACAAAAGATGCGAATTTATAAAAAAAGAAGAATTATGCAAGCTTTATTGATACTTATGCAAAGCCTATGCCAGCTTCAAATTTTTAACTTTAGCCTTCTCAATTCATTCTAAAATGTTAAGCTTAGAATTCAGTTCAAACTTTTAATGTTTGAGTAATGAAATATGGAAATATCTGAAGCTTTAAGTGCATAATTACAATTGTTCCTGATATGATGCCTTCAACTGTTTTAACATACCTGATCAGGATCGTCATGGTGTCTGATTGATGCCCAAAGTTGATAGGGAGACTTGCTACCTGCTGTTCTCAGGCCATGAAGGTTCCAAGCATCCATGAAAAAGGCTAGTTGCTTACGTAACTGAGGCAGGAAAGCCCAGTGGAGAGCAAAAAGATGACTTTCATCATCAGGGTTCAACATCCCTTCCCTCTCCAGATTACAAAACAGAATATGGAAGGGTTCAAGGACTTGGATGTACACATCTCTCCACAGGCGTTCAATTCTGGAAGAACAGGATCATTATGGAAATGTAAGAAAAAAACTACAATTACAAATGGAAAGTAACATTTCTTCTTTGAACAATAATTTAAACTGGGTATATTTTATACAATACAATCAGATGCTCAGTAAAATGTCTAAAATTTTTACTTTAGCCTAATGTGCTCTTGGTGGTATGTTTGCCTTAAAGTATGAAAATGTTTGTCTATGAAGTTTGATGTACCATGCTTTATCTTGGTGGGCAGAGGACAGAAGACCAAAACATTTGATAAATAAATAGTAAAGAAATACACTGGTTGTGCAATGGTTACCCTCACCGTTGGTTATGAACACTTCTTCCAGTAATGTGCGAGTTTCGGTTAATCCCTCTGCGTTCCACCATGAAATGGGCAACCTCCATATTTTCCCCACCCTTGTCAGAGCGCACACGCGACGGCAAACCAAATTTGTTGACGGCACCAATGAAAGCCTCCAAAACTGTAGCTGCTCGATTGTTTGTTGCAGCACTCAGATAAACAATTAAACGGCTGAAGCCATCTATGCCACCATGCACAACAAATCTCCATCTGTTGTAAAAATAGACACCACAAGTTTTAGAAGAAAGAAATGATGACAGACTTATACAAAGTGTCAAAATTGGGAAAAATACCGTATTAATTTGTGGTTTCCATCAATGTGCCACATTGCATTTGGTGCCGGAACCGAGTATTGCCTCCGTCTTAAAGTGCGATTGGCCATCGCTCGAACTTCAGTCCCAATTGGATCCACTCTTCTTAAGGAATCACGTACTCTTGTTACTACCGCAAAGAAAAAAGAAAAAGTGTTAAGTCTTTAAGACAAAATACATTCAATGTGAAGAGCCTTTCCAAAAAATTAGTGTTCATGCAAAATGCAATCCATTTAATGGTTTTCAGTCTTTTTAAAATCTTATCAGTTAATGATCCTAATAAACACTATTTGTGTTTGAAGAGCAACATACAACATTTCAGGATCATTTAGGTCCAACAGAGAGACTGCATTTGCTACATAATTCACTTTATATTAAACATACTCTGCACCAGCATTCCTTTGGCTTGAAGGAATGATTTCATCATTCTGTATCCTGTATTTGGGTGACTTTGTTGGATTTCTGCAACGATGGCATCCAGCTCTGCGTCCGTCAGTTGTGAATACATGTCTGACTTCCTGAAAAAGAAAAATGGACGAAAAAAAGTTCTGATAATAAACACTGATGGTTTATTCTGAATTCTACATTGTTGTCGAATTGTTTCCTCCATCCATCTTCTAATCTTTGGCAAGGGCCTTGCTGGAGCCCATCCCAGCTACTCGCAGGAGTTGTGTAACCCTGGACGTTACTTCCTCCGCCACCTGTATTGTTCTTACTACTTGGGTTCGTAACATAGGGATCTATATGATATGACATTATTATTACAGTAGCGCTAGCTTAACTACTAATCGATACCCTCCTCTATCAACCTCTGCAAAAATCGAGATAATAAAAAAGTGATACTACGAACTTAAAGGTTTACCTCAATCCATTTTCGTTCATCCTCCGATGTATGGTGTGGCGACAAACGCCAAACATCTCCGCTATTTCCCGAACTTTGATGCCATGCAACAAATATCTTTCGATCGCATGGAAAGGGATGTTGATGACTGGTCGTCCTCTTCCATGTTCGAAGCTGTCCAGTTGCTGGAGGACTGAGAGCAAGTTGCCCACGACAACTTCGTCGACATTGGTGTCTGTGACTGCAGCGTGTTCAGCCAAGCTCTCTAAAACCTGCTCAACTCTGTCACGGGCATCACAGTTTGACACTAAACGTAACTCCAACTGCGAAGCTAATTCCAACAAGAATTGTGAACAAATGTTTGAGAACGCCATTTGTTTTGCCTGTGGTATTACCGCCAAAGCAGAAGAAGAAAGGCAGTGGAGAATGCCACCGCCACCACAGAAGAAGAGTGAACAATGACGTCATCGCCCCGCCTCCCAGTGGTAATGCTAACTGAGAATGATTTATGCGACATTTTTCGCGGGGGGGAGGTGAAATTGAAAATGCAATCCCCTCTTTGCATTTTCGCTTTGATTATGCAACAAAATTAGAGGTTTTTAAGTACAAAATGAAAAGCATTTTGAAGTATTGATTTTTCGTTTTATTTTTGAGTCATTTGATGCAGTTACATTTTGAAAAAGAAAAAGCATTTCTGTTAATGCATTTTAACGGTCATATTAGACATTTCTAAATGAATTTTGCTACACATTTAACAGAGAACATTTTGAAAATGAAATGTCAAATACCATTTTCATTATCATTTTAATTAAGTGACAGAATAAGCGGAGTTGAAGACTAAAATGAAAAAGCATTTTGAAGTATTGCATTTTCATTTTAATTTTGAGTCACAAAATGCAGTTACATTTTGAAAAAGAAAAAGCATTTCTGTTAATGCATTTTATCGGTCATATTAGACATTTCTAAATGAATTTTGCTACACATTTAACAGAGAACATTTTGAAAATGAAATGTCAAATACCATTTTCATTATCATTTTAATTATGTGACAGAATAAACGGTGTTGAAGTAGAAAAATAAAAAGCATTTTGGTGGATTGCTTTTTCATTTTAATTTTGAGCCAAAAAATGCAGGTTCATTTTGAAAAAGAAAAAGCATTTCTGGTTTTGACTTTGCTTTTTATTTATTCTACAGAATCGCTTCCATAGCCTCCAACCATGAAGGGATTTGAACCCTCAATCTTCTGATCCGAAGTCAGACGCCTTGTCCATTAGGCCACATGGTTTATGATACCTCCCAGCTCCAGAAGGTGGGTTCTGGCTTGATGTCCGTCTGTCCTCAGTCCCTTCATGGCTGCAGTCCCTTCTCTTCTGTCTGCAGCTTTTGATAACAGAAACATAAACAGAAACAAGTTCTATTGACTTTGTTTGGTCTTGTAGGTTGAAAAAGTGTTATTTTGCCCCACAACCTAACATGTATGTATTTTTGTTCATTCTGGGATTTGATTTGCTGTGTTAACTGTCTGTATAATGATCCATCCAATCAGAGATGAGTGGGCGTGTCCTCAGAGGGAACCATGGAATAATAGTTTCACTGTCGTCAGAGAGAGTCTACAACTGAGTTTTAGGGCCACGGTGAGAAAAAAAAATTCTGGCCAACGTGTTGACACAAAGTTTCGAGATTAAAGTCGTCGTGTCGACATAAAAGTCGAAATAAAGTTTCGAGAAAAAAGTCGCGAGTCTTCCAGGAGTATTCAGTGTTATGGCTAATGTTAGTGAGCTAATGGCTTTGTACTTCAGAGTTTACAACAGAGTTTAAGGCCACCAAAAAATAAGAACATTTAGGAGATAAAAACTCGTACATTTACGGGGAAAAATTCATAGATTAACAAGGAGAAATCACCGAAGTTGTCTGTTTATCGGAGCCTAGCTTGAAGATGAAAGATGTGGAGCCTTTTGTGAAGCTTTATTTCTGGATTATTATAGGTTTAAAACAAAGTGATTCTGAACCTTTTGGTGACTCAAAATCAGATTATTGTCAGTGGAGCCGTCTTTCCTGGGTTCTGTGTCAGTAAAGCGGAGTTTCATATGTAAAATAAGGAGAGAGACACATTTGGGTGTAAAGGATCGCTGCAGCCTTTATTCTCCGTTTCATTCACATATGAAGTTCATCTGTCACCTGACGTCATGAACCTGTCATCCGAACGCCAATGCGGAAGTAACAGTGTTACATACGCCCCCTCCTGCAGGTGAAGCGTCCCGTTTCATCATTAAAAAACAAAGATGAATGAAAATAGTCTGTTATATTAGCATTACAACGTTGAAAAAGGCAAAAAGTGCTTCTCCTCCTCAGACGGAAGCATCACACAAACGTAGAGATCTGGTCTTTGGTGGAGGAAGAAAGGATTCAAGCGAACAGCTGCAGGGACACCGACGGCTTCATCAGGCTGCAGAGATCCTGCAAACCAACCAACAATAAATAAAACTTTAATAAATTGTAAATCAAACAAATGAGCTTCCAGACATTTGGAACGTTATCAATAAACATTCAGCTCACCTGCTCAACTACGTTTAGTCGGTCTGATCTGCTGCTGCACGGCGTTCACCTGCTGCTCTGCATGCTCACTTCCACAATAATGTCGTAAATGTACGAGTTGTTTTTCATAAATTTATGAGATGAAATTCATTGCAACTTTAATCTCGAAACTTTATTTTGCCTTTTATCTCGACACGACGAGTTTTTTCTCGAAACTTTGCGTCGAGTTTTTTCTCGTCATGACGAGAAAAAACTCGACACGTTGGCCAGAATTTGTTTTCCTCACAGTGGCCCTAAAACTCAGTCGTAGAGAGTCCGACGTTGGTGAGGAGCGGAGCTGACGCTGAATGCTTGGAGCTACGATGTTTTTCAGATTCAACTTTCTGTTTATGTCATGTAAGTAATATTTTTCTAGATTTGTGTTCACACCCAGGCGATTTTCGCTGACGATGAGCCGACTGAACATGCAATTTCATTCCCTGACATTAGATGGCGCTGTACACAAGGTAGTCGCTTGTCACTCAGAAGAAGAGAGCCAGTATTAACGCGCTTGTCAGAAGAACATGGTGAGTTTTATCGACTGGTACAAGAGCTGAAAATGTTTAATGAGCGTTTTCGGGGATATTTTAGAATGTCCGTCATTATTTCTTTGCGGCAGTGTAGCCGCTACTTGGCGTCTATCTTCTTTGCTGGTATGTGTGCTCAGAAAGGCAGTATTTTGTTTGAGCGCCCCCAAGTTGTGTTTTACTGTAACTTCAGAAGCTCCAGACACGTGAGCAAAAGCGCCATTCTCATTGGTTGAATAGATTTCGACGCGAGGCGTCAAAAAGAAAAAACGAACCCGAGGCGTTTTTTTTTTTTGACGCTTTGACGCGTGGCGTTTTTTCGCGTCGGTGTGCACACTCTCATTGGTGCCCTTTGTTTAGTCACGAGGCGAATTTCGCCGGCAAAAAACGCCGGCGAAATTCGTCCCGGTGTGTACGGGCCTTTACACACATGCTAGCAAAGACACTGCTGCCTTCAGCACACACACACACACACACAGGCTTGCGCCGTGTGCCTCTGCTTTCCTCCATCCTACATATGCACTAGTGGGGAAAAAAACAGGCTTCAGCACACACACAAACACTCAGTGTGTGTTTAAAAAAAACAGCGGGAACAAAGCTCAATTATTATTTTTATTTTTTTTGTCTTTCAGTCATAAAACAGCATCCAAAAATCCATCCAAGTCCTCATCTTCTGTATCTGAAATGAACAGCCAGACTACATTTCTATCAAACACGTCAGGTTCTCTTTCATCAGTCAGTCTGTCTCGTTGCTGCTGCTCACAAACTGTAGTGTAACTCGCCCGTCGCTGCCTCCTACAACAATATCAATCCAACTTTTCCTGGCCCGTTGTACGTATTGTTCCCGTTCTCCGCATTGTGACTCACCGGGATGTTAGAAGTGAGCGGTGCTTCATCCATGTCAGTCATTCAGCTGGGCTGGAGGTGTTTGTCTGGGATCTTTTTACTGCAGTATGAGCGGAAGATGAACAGCTCTTCATTGTAATCCACTGGAAGTCGCTGTATCACCTGGATGGAAAGATGACGCAGTTAAACCAGAGTAGAAAGTTTCCTCTGTAAGCTTCTACAAGCCGATCAAACTAATTGTTAATCTATTATCTTTAAAAACTATTGCATATTACATGTTTTTGTGTCATGCTTGTTGAAAACAATAAAAGAAACTGAACATTTCATAACAAATGAAAATGAACACATGCATTAAAAGAGAAAAAAATCAAGAACTTACCTTTGATGTTTTTAAACTACTTCATGATATGAAAGAAAGCTAAAAACAACCCCTCTAGGATGCTCTGAATGAACAGAGGATCCCCTCGTGGTCACTGAAGTAAATTTGACTGACCACAGCCTTGACAGTGAATTTAGAAGTTTTGACATAGACATGATCTATGATGGTGCTGTCCTCGTCCGTTTCACACTGCTTCAGCATTTGCACGTCACTGGGCAACAATTTGGTGTCTTTTGTCCGCGTCCTAAGCCTGTTTAACATCTGTGCAAATGCTTGGTCTTTCTGTCGGATGATCTCTGTCAGTTCAACCACTTTGAAGAACTGGATCGCTCTGATCAGGTGGCTCTTTCCAGTCCCTGCACCGCCTGTAACAAACATGTGCAGAGGATCTGGGTTCTGACCTGAGACCTTCTGTAAACACCACTCTCTGACATGCAGGAAGGTGGAGAGCTGCAGCTCATTCAGAGAGCTGATGAGCAACAGCCCCTCCTCCCTACTGAGACCGGGACTCTTCTCCAGTCGAGCAGCTTCAGCACGGAGAACATCCAGATCTGGAATGTCCTCCTGATGTTCTCCCTCTGTCCCTCTCTCTACCAGCTGCTCTCGCTGCTCCATCTCACTCTCCCGCTGCTCCAACTGGGCCCCGGGGACCAAAATGTCCCATGCAGCCTCCAAAAACTCTGCATCCGTCAGCTCGGCCTGGGCCAGCTCCAACGCATCGGCCTCACGCTCGAACTTCTCCAATCAACCACACTTTCAACAGTGTGTTCGCCGCTACGAAGACGCACCGTACCGTTCTTATAATAATCCTGGTAGAATTTCAAATCCTGCGGTTTCAGGTCGTCGTCCGTGCTGTACGGAAGGAATAATTGGAGTATTCTCAAATTAAACCACTCCGGATTTTTGTGTTCAGAAAAACATGCCTAAAGGACGACTGCAGGCTTAGTACGTGTTCATTTTACAATCAGGGCGCAATTATTTTAGAGCTCTATCGCATTTTTGGAGCTTTAGTTTTTGGACAATAGTTGATATTCTGATGCAAAAGTAGCGATGCACAGGTCGTCAAATTCCTGATCGTGTGGCCTATTTTTGTACCGGTCCACAATGTTTAGCATCCACTGGAACCCGGACTCGTCTTGCTGCTGCAGAACAGCAAGTGGTTTGCTCATCCTAATGATGTTGTCCCCGGTTGGAATGAACACAACTTTTCTTTGAGGTGCATATTAGCCAATCTATACGCTGCTTCTTGAGCCGACACATGTCGATTGTGTAAATAAACGGTGCCTAATTTCTTCAGTGTCTCTTTTGCACTGCCGTTTCCTTTTTCCGCTTCTTTTTGGGTGTTTCGTAACAACAGGCCAATTTCACGCTCTTCTTTTGAGATGTACGAGATGATGTACACGATTTGTTACGTGATTTTGTTCTGTCTCTGCAGGTCTGAGTAAACCTGATCTCCAGCAAGCAGCACAGAATCTAACTCACTACTGTCCCACTGAAAAACACTTTTAACAGTGTGTTTGGCAGCAGCCACCAAAGAGATGGCCATGCACTGCCGCCCACTGTTGCTGCCAAACAGCTCACTGCCCTGGTGGAACGATCCTCTGATGCTTGGGAACTTTAACGTACCAGCAGCAGGAACAGGACCAGGCTCCTGGACCTCAGAAGTTTCCAGCTCATCATCCGAGGAGCCAAACGTCACACCAACCTCCATGTCAACTGAACTGCAGTCTGACACAACCTCAACACTTGAACTGGCAGGAGCAGGAACCACCTCACTGTTGTTTTCAGAGGGACCAAACAAGATGACGGGATCTGAACGTGGCTGAACCTCACAACAGATGCAGGAAGGAGAACAGCTCTTAACTTTGCTGCTCTTCTTACCTCCTGCAGCAGGCCGTCCACGCTGCTGCTGGTCCTTTAGGAAAAGAGGAGAAAAGAAAGGCGTTACTGTCAAGGAAAAAACATGATTTTCACTATCCCTTTTTCTATAACAAATGATAAATCAGTCCTAAACACTTAAAAATGAATTTATTAATGCACTGGTCATCAATTTAAGGCTTAGGAAGCATTTTGATCATACTTGCCGAAGAATCATGTCTGCTACTAAAGGAGCACACAACAAAAGCTTAAGTAGGAGCACAAACAAACATGTCAAACTTAAAATTATAATAAATAACCTAAAACATCCCTCCTGAAGACAATATTGATTTTAAAAATCTGTTTGGACCTCTACAACACACAACACTGTAATAAGTGCTCTTCTTACCTGGGGTCTGGGGGCAGCTCTCTGAGATGCAGCCACAGCCCTCCGGCGACGTCTAGCACGAGACGTCTGAGGAATAATGACAAACACCAGAAGAAAAGTATTTAGGAGCAGCTTCATTAAACTCTGTCTTTGTAATATTGATTGTTGCATTTAAAATTCTGCAAGGCTGATGTGCATGGTATCTACAAACTGATACTCATAATGACCTTTGTAAGTCAGTTTGCGCTTAATTTGACGCGCAGCAGAGACCCTTCCATGTCAGACCGAGGCAGCACATTGGTCGTTTGCACCAGGTTGGCAGGAACACACGTGATTGGGCCGTGAACACCATTCTGCCCACCTTTAGGCAGAGCAAGCATCTTCATGAAAGGTATATGCAGTGCAATCAGATGCTGCTGAAACTATTTAAACAAGCCAACTCAGGTGGGACAGGACACACCTCCAGGTTATTACCAACCCACTCAGGCGGGGTCAGACCTCTCTTTAACTTGGAGTCGCAGCAGTGGCAAATCCACAGCGCGCTCCTCGCCGTCCCTACAAACAAACACGGGCTCTCACAGTCCATGTTGCAGCGGTGCAGGTAGTCCTCACTAATGCACACATCTGCAATCTCTGCCATCTTTAATGATTTGCTGTACGTCTCCCTGACACACAGCAAAACCTGGTGATGAAACAGAAGTCTGTTGCACACACAGCAAACAAACTCTGGACCCTTTTCCACCTTTTTTAGGAAGTCCTGCATGACTTCCTGGAAACTCTGTTCTTATTTTTTAACAACTGCCTCTTCTGTTGAACATTACTTATGACACTCTTTCTGAATGCAGGATTCTCCCTGCGTTTCTTTTTGTTTGTAGTCTTTAATTTAAGTTTTTGTGTTTTATCTTTTTAATATTTGCCAATGCTCTGAGCTTTCACCTTGGTCCTGTGTGCTGCATCATCTTTATACATTTGTACACTAAGACTTCTCTTCATGGTCCTGTGAGCAGAATCGTCTCTATATTTTGTTTTCTCTTTTGACTTTAACATTTCTCTGTAATCCTCATTTTTTAAATATGTTACTTTTAGTCGCCTCCTATTTATTAACTTGACTTTCCGTCGGTAACTTGCATCTTTCAGGTATTTTTTCCGGATGACGTTCTTTAACCGTTCCCTCTCCTTTTCCGTGTACATTTTTCCTTTAAACTTTTTTGCCGTTTGTTGTCTTTTTTGGTATAACAAGTATTTAGAAGAAACTTTTATGCATTTGCTCTGGATGTCAATTATGGGGGTTGTCTTTGTCTCTGTAGAACACATGTCATCTTTTTCATGTTGTTGCTGTTGTGTTCAGCTATGGTTATATTACTTGACGCCACTAGGCGGAGCAGTGAGCGAGAGTGACGACTGAGGAAGGAGAAGAGGAAGTGAGTGTGGAGATGAGCTGCTCCATGTTGTAGTGCGTTGAAGCTGAAAATAAAGTCCAGAATAAGATCCGTTTTGTGGATTATTTCTGCAGCCGGCCGCATAACAAAGGCATGTCACAAATTTTTGGTTGTTTGTTGGCAGAGGCACAACAGCCAACACAACAACTCCTTGTGTTAAAATATACATTTATTCTGTTTACTGTGTAGCAAATACATGTCCATATGTTTAGTTTACTTATTTTTGGTTTGTTTTATTAATGTCACCTGTTTTTTTGAGTTGCCAGTGCTGATGGTGCTACTGGTCTCTATGGGTGTGACTGAGGTTCTGCTCCTGGAGATGAACTGGGAGGACTGGCAAAGGAGGAAGTCAAGTCTACACAGCCTTTAAATGCTCCAGTCAGACAATTGGGCAGGCGCCATCTACAGGAACCTCCAGGGGAGGAACCAATGGACTTATTTAATGTTTATTTGCTTTGCTTCTGTTGGTCATTATTAATTTTGTTCTACTTTTGATGTTTTTTCTTTTCCACTAAAAGACCAAGTTTTGTGTTTGGTCTTGTCTGTGTAGTGATGGTCTGATCAGCCACTATATATGTTCTCCTGTTGTGTCTTCGGTTAGGTCAGTGTGTTTCTGTTACTTGGTCTGTTTAGTGGGTTAAGTTAAAGTTAAGTTTGTTGCCTGAGTTAATTGTGTTTCTGTTTATCTCTTTTAAGAGCCCAGTTTGTTCATCTTTTTACATTTTTGAGAAAAATTAAAGCTTCCGTTTTTTGATAAACTTCTGTTGTCCTCTTTGGCCGCTCCATCCCTCACAGGTGTTTTACTCATTTCTCTCCTATAATAGAAAGTACATTTTCCAATAAGAAACCTGAATTCTTCTTACTGAAACTAGAACTCCATCAATATTTTAAAATAATTTCTATGTAAAAAAACGACATAAGTTAACTCTTGCATTTCTATGCTTTTATTTCTTGTATTTTATTTTCTAATTTTTATTTCCTTCTGTGTTTGGTTTTTACTTATATTTCTGCTAATAGTTACAATTTCAGAAGGTCAAAGCAGTGGGGGAAAGGAGCGTCTATGTTGTTAAAACTGACATTGATGGAGGTGATGAATATAAAGTAAGGTTTGTGGCTAAATGCTATAACCAGGAAAAAGGGACAGATTTCAGTGAGAGTTTCAAAAACTGGTGTGTGAGCTACAAAAGTCACTTTATGGGCTAAAGCAACCAGGTAGAAACTGGAACTCATTGCTACACAAGCATTTGACTGAAAACGGTTTTGAACAGAATCCCGCTGATCACTGTCTCCAATCAAATCTTGACGTTTCTGCCTCTGAGCCCAGTTTCTGCATTTTGGCTCCTCCCCTTCCTGACAGCTGGATCCAGTGTGACTCCGGTTCTATGTTGGATTCTCTTCTGCATCTGATCCTCTAAACACAGGAAGTTGTTGTGACTGGAAGGATTTGGATCCAGAAAGATGGAGAACCTGAAGGATCCCGAGTGTAAAGAAGGCTAAACCAATCAGAAAACATTCTGTTCAACAGAAACATTTAGTGTCAGACCCGGAACGAGGAAGCTGTGACCTCACCACAAATACTGTTCCTTTATTTTGAAAATCCCCTGCTGTTTGATGTTGTACTTAGTAGCAGCTTCCTGTCCCTGCAGGATCTGCTCTGTGTTGAATTCAGACGTCTGGCTAAAGTCCAAAGTGACTCCTGGACTCATTTAGAGCGTTTTTCTGAAACCTGAACGTCTGGAGGCTCTGAGTCCGAGCGGAGCTGCAAAGACACGAGCTGCAGCTCAGAAGAAAATGGTTTGATACCAAACTGGGGGGTTTGGAGACACTTTTGGATTCATCAGTAAAGCTGCTTCACACCCAACGGGATTCACGTGGTGGGCGTGGCCACTTTCAATGTTAAGTTAATGGTCCAGACGCCATCTGAGGTCCTGCGGCGCCATTTGAGCGGTGGGCGGCGTGAAGGTCTGGCAGCAGCGTGACAGTTTGATTGACAGCGGGTAGAAAACACATCAATCTAGTGAATGGATCCATGGTTCTCCTGAACTTCCATTCATTCTCTTCACCTGCTGGTTCCCTTTGGGGGCAGCGGGGTTTCAGGAAGCATCCTGCCTGCTGTTGGCCAAAGGCGGCTTCAGCCTTCAGTCTGCTGCAGGGCCCATGGAGCTGGAGCATTGATCTGGCTATGCGGCTCCAGGAGGAGAGCTGGCGGCCAGACAGAGAGCTGCTGCTGATGGAAAGACAGCCTGATCATCTCCTGAACTTTAGCTTTCTGGTTTCCATGGAGACCATCAGAAAAAGCTCCCTGATTTGATTCTGGTTTTTAGTTTTCCTCTGGGGTTAACATGGGACAGCAAGCCTTCAAAGTCGGTCAGAGAGATGGAAAGACGGCAGAAGCGTCCGTCTTTCAGACTCATCAGGAGAGAAGATCACTGAACGGAGAGAATCTGAAGGATCCAGACATGGAGACGTGATTCCCCATGATTCTGGAGAACTCTTCATCATCCATAAACCTGACCTCTCAGCATCATCCGTGTCTTCATGCAGTGGAAATGACAGAAACACAGACACCGCTCCATGTCGCCATCAGGCTGAAAACATTAGCTGGAAGCTCCGCCCACAGGCGGCGTCAAGCTCAGGAACACATTTGTGGACAGACGGCGAGCAGAGAATTATCCACACGGTGAAAGAGAGGCGGTCAGTGTGGACGCAGCTGAACAGAAATGTATTCATGTTCATTAAAACAAAGAGGACACTTTTGAATAGGAGGCAGAAAGGGCAGGTGTTCAAACCCCCCTAGGGTCCTGTGTGTGCACGTCTGACCAGCATCAACCTGTTATTTCTGTTGGTTCTGATCCATAAAGGTTTTTAATTACCATTTATTTGTCATTAGTGTTCAGAGTTCATATAGTTTTGCATTTTTCAAGAGGTTTTCTGAACTTTTTGAGCTTTTCCAGTCTGGTTCTACTGGTTTTCTTTGAGTTTCTACTGTTTTTATTGTTACTCCACGTGACCCAAAGGTCTCTGCTCGTCCCTGCTGTGCAGCTCTGTCCTTCCTCTCTGTCATGTGTTCATCCGTCCACTTGAGGGCGCCGTCTAGGTCATGCCTGGTGAGCTGGAAGCCAAGAAAAGGAGGGAAAAATTGAGCGTTTGGAGAAAATGAAAGACCTGAGGAAAGCTGCAGTTCAGCCTTCAGGAAGAAAAGTTTAGACCAATAATTACAGAAATAAATGTTTTTATGAATATTAAAGTCACCAAAGTGTTTAACAAACTTGTTTATAAAGTGAAAAGGAACACTTTCAACCTCTGATGGATTCTGTAGAACATTTGGAACTAGAATGTAGAAAGTGCTTCAGTTCCATCAGCTGTCAGTCTGCAGCAGCTTCATCTGCTGCCTCCATCCTCTCTCTGTGAGTCTCTGCAGAGTTTTTCTGCAGCTGCTGGTTTTTCAGCAGCAGCATCAGAGCCAGAGAGCCAAAGAAAGTGGAAAGTCTGAGAAGGAAGCAGCTCTGAAGCTCTGCAGCTGACGGTGCAGCTTCAGGACTCATGAGGAGGACCACATGCACGGCTCTGATGCTGCTGAACGTCTGACTGAGATGATCCACATTCAGAAGAGAGTTTCAGAGTGAAAGACGTGTGGAAGAAGAGAATCCTGAAGGTTTCTTATAGTGTCAAATTCATGCCTAAACTATTTGGCATCAAAACTGTTTAACCAGGAATCAAAACCCGAATTCTGCAATTTCTCAGGTGCTGATTTGTTTTCTCGCTGTTCTGAAATCGTCTTTTTGAGTTGCGCTTTTATTTTGAAATCGTCTTTTTGAGTTGCGCTTTTATTTTTTGAGTTGAGCTTTTTTTTGCGGTTGCGATTCTAAAACCTGTCACACACGTAAAAACAGCGCCACGTCAGTCAACGGGAGGGGAGGCGGGACATCCCCACATCCAGAAGCTCATTGGCTGCCGAATAACACCGAGTCTTACGTCAACAGACCAGTTTAGAATGTGCCGGTAAGTTTGTCATGTTTTTCAAATCTTTTACTATATTAAACGATCAAACTTGTACTTTATTTAACCAGAGGACGCAAGCACAGTCAGATGAGGAGCTCCACCAGTAGCTGCTAGTGAAAAAAGATGTTAGAAAGTTAGACGCTGCATGACAAACTATCACCATTGTTCTCCCGTGTTAGCATGCTAGCTAGCTCAATGCTAGCGGGGTTTACAGCTCTTTCCATGACTTTTATGGATTAAACAAAGTCGATTTTTTTTTTTTACCAGTGTCAGTATCAGTCATGTAAACCTGGGAATAATTGCCCGTGAATTGTCACTAGGATTTAAATATGTCATAACCTATAAGGTTTCTCAATATTTTTCAGGGTTTACAGACAGAGGGAATTAACAGAGCAACAATATTGCTGTGCCATATTTACAAAATGTATGCGTCTGCGCCATGCAGACTGGCAGAATTCTGGTATGAGTGAATCAGAGCAGAGAAAATTGTAGCAGACCAGCAAAAGCGTACTTTATTCCCCTGAAAATTATTCCAGTATTAGACATCAATAGAATTATTAGTTTATTTTTAATTAGATGGTTTTAAAATCATGGACTATTCCTGTATGTCTGTTGTTTTCTATAAGGACCGTTGTTATGCATGCCATAACAAAAAAGGCAGGAATTCTGAGGCAGCTGCAACGTAGATGTCTACAACTTCTTGAAGGTACAGAAAACAATTTTAATCTTAATTTTTCTCTTCTTTTTTGGGTTAATTAACTTTGCTGTTTTTGTTTCTTTCCAGATGCAGGCCCCAAAGACGTCCCTGGTGTGATGCAAAGGCTGTCCGGCAGGCTCACAGACATCTCCTGTTAACTGAAAGAGAAGCATTTAAAATAGTTGTCCATTTTGACCACGATTGCATTGACAACATGCCCAGGCACACTGTCTGCTTCCCATTTCTCAGCGCCTGCACAAAAACAGTGACTTTTCCACCTCAAGTCTTTTGAGGAGTTTTAAAAACAGTTATTTTAATTTATCTGAATTGTGGTTCAGAATTTCACAGAATCTAATACACTTGACTCTGTGTTTCAAAGATATGAGCAAAACCATCAATCAGTCTTTTGTACAAAACACATTTAATGGTCAAACATTAAAAAGTGAAGCATTACAAAATACCAGTGGTGATTATTAGCCATTTATTTTCTTTAGGGGGGCAGTATTTTGTAAGGCAGATGAGATCTGTTCACATTGTTGGTTTCTGTTACATCCTGCTGAGATGACATGCATAGATCAGTACATAAATGTTAATGTCTTGGCCATGATTTTCCGATGTCCCACAAGGGTTGAACAGGTCTGAGAGGAGAGAGGACACGCCACAGAGGGAACAACAACTCCAACAGTTTCCTGCTCTGCCTGGTTTAAGTTAGACTGTCGTCCAATGTCCACAGCATCCTGCACACAAACAAAAATGTATTTAAGAAAGTTAAAATGAGAAAAAAAAAAAAATATATATATATATATATATATATATATATATATATACACACAGCTGCATATCGTGAGAGTTAACTTCCCGTATGAACCTGCAATTAGAGCCCTGCGCGGGACTATTTTCTTCATCCCGCTCCCGCCCGCGCCCGCCGAATTTCTGACCAATCCCGCCCGCTCCCGCAACGTATGCGTTACACTCCCGCCCGCATCCCGCAATATGTATGTCCACTCCCGCCCGCATCCCGCAATAATGGTAATTTGCCTGAAGCAGCTGATAAAGCTGCAGGTCAAAGTCATTTGAATTTATGGAGGAGAAAAAACATTGTAATGGTTCAACAGAGCTGAAAATCTATGTTTTTTTTCCTAACGGAAAAATACTTTTTTTTAGCTTCAGCCTTTTCCAGTTTTTGCTGTTTTGCGCCTCAGTGGGGCTTCAGCACGCAGATCTGAACACCATGCGTGTCTCACGATGAACCTCGTTTGTGGTTCTTCTCTGCTTCATCCATTAACATCATGTCTCTGCCTGGAAACCTGCTCCTTCCTATCCAGCGCAGTGTTGGCAGATAGAGTCACAGCTCTTTCATCCGTGTGCTGCGCTATAGAGCGCCCTGACTATGATGACCGTATTTAGCGCTCTGTGTTGCACACTTTAAATGAGCAGCAGACCACTGAACATGTGCGTTTATTTACGGGTTCTTTCCAGTACAGCAGCGTACGTAGGCTCATACAGGTGGGTGTTTTCTAGGAAAACCGAACTCTCAGCGCTCATCCGATCTCTCTTCTCTTCCCTCTCTTTCATGCTGCTCTGCGCGCTCCCGTATGACGTCAGTCTTGCTTGCGCTCGTTCCACCTGCTGGCCATTTACAGTACTACATGATTTGTAATGAACCCACAACACTTCAAACAGTTTTAAAATTAACAAGGGGGTGGTTTATTTTCACTGTCCCTACATCTGTGTAGAATACACTGGGAGCGCGGGAAAAAACAACTCTCAGCTGCAGAGGATATGAACAGGTGAACAGGTAGAGAGGAAAAGCAGGTAGAGAGGCGGGGGAGGGGCTTTGGCTTTAAACTGTCAGATGCAAACACGGGCGTCAGATTCAGACGCAGCTTTCACTGCGGGAGTTAAAGCAGAGATTTTCTCTGGGATGATTTTATGATCTCAAACATGGAAACATGATTACCAAGTAGAACTCTTCAAAATAATAAACCGGATCTCTCCACATTCTCCGTGTCTAGCATGCATTGATGCACGCATCGCTCCATGCAGGGATCAAACCATAACTTTAGCTCGTAGCTCCGCCCACACGCGACCGCGGTATCAGGCTTTAAAGAGCATAATTTCTAAGAGGCGGGGTGGAGCGTTGCACACCCCCAACAACAGGTTAGATGACAGAGGCCATTAGGCGTCTCTACCTGGTGCGTTCACGGACCTTACATAAGAATCCAACAGCCGCACAGCCTAACGTGGTCCGCGCTAATAAATATTCATGAAATATTCATGGCCACACTGATCCCGCAGGGTTTTTTTTTGCCGCCCGCTCCCGCCCGCAGCACAATTCAAACCGCCCAATCCCGCGAGATTTGGGTTGGGTCCCGCGGGACCCGGCGGGACCCAATCCCAATGCAGCCCTCTACCTGCAATCTTTAAGGTTGAGAATAAAATGGTTTTGGAATACAGTTCAAAATCAGAAAAACTTTATTGATCCCACACCTGGGAAATTTGTTCTGGTACCTCAAATAAATAATGTGTTTCTGAATCATAATTTTACTTTTATTATTTTAAATAAGGATGAACTTGATCCCAAACTAGGAAAGGTGTCTAAAGATATATTGAGAAACCTTTTAAATTATACATGAATGTACTTCTTGAAAAAAATCTTTGATTAATCTTAGTGACAATTCATGGGCAATTATTCCCAGGTTTACATGACTGATACTGGCACTGTGGTAAAAAAATCGACTTTGTTTAATCCATAAAAGTCATGGAAAGAGCTGTAAACCCCGCTAGCATTGAGCTAGCTAGCATGCTAACACGGGAGAACAATGGTGATAGTTTGTCATGCAACGTCTAACTTTCTAACATCTTTTTTCACTAGCGGCTACTGGTGGAGCTCCTCATCTGACTGTGCTTGCGTCCTCTGGTTAAATAAAGTACAAGTTTGATCGTTTAATATAGTAAAAGGTTTGAAAAACATGACAAACTTACCGGCACATTCTAAACTGGTCTGTTGACGTAAGACTCTGTGTTATTCGGTAGCCAATGAGCTTCTGGATGTGGGGATGTCCCGCCTCCCCTCCCGTTGACTGACGTGGCGCTGTTTTTACGTGTGTGACAGGTTTTAGAATCGCAACCGCAAAAAAAAAGCTCAACTCAAAAAATAAAAGCGCAACTCAAAAAGACGATTTCAAAATAAAAGCGCAACTCAAAAAGACGATTTCAGAACAGCGAGAAAACAAATCAGCACCTGAGAAATATGATTGCGCTTTAGGTTATAGCTTTTGGTTGCAAATTATGGGTTTTGGTTCTCAATTTATGAATTTTGATTTGCAGATTTGAGTTTTTGGTTGCAAATTATGGGTTTTGGTTTGCAGATTTTGGGTTTTGGTATGCAGAATTCGAGTTTTGATTCCTGGTTTTACAGTTTTGATGCCAAATAGTTTAGGCATGAATTTGACACCATAGTTTCTGTGCAGACATGAACTCAGTCAGAGAGCGTCTGAATGTTGGAGGATCCAGAAGAAACCAGGAGCTCATGAAGGTGGTTCTGTTGGAGCAGAGAGCAGAACTCTGATCCCAGTTTCAGGAACAATGCAGGCTCATGTTCTGGACTGAAGAGTTCTCCTGAAATGTTCTGTTCAGACTTCAAATTCTTTATTCATGACTGTAGTTTAGAAATACAATAAACGAAAGTGATCAGGTTTAGTTTTCGGTCAACAAATGCAGCTTCATTTTGAAAATGAAAAAGCATTTCTGGTGTTAACTTTTATTTATTTATGCTCCAGAAAAACGTCCATACTGATGCGTTTCATGTTTGTTTGTTTGTTTTGTCCTTTTGTTTTTAAATGTCATCATGTAAAGCGCTTTGAGTACCTTGTGTTTTAAAAGTGCTATACAAATAAACTTTGATTTGACTTTGTAGTCAAACCTGAACATTGGGATGAGACGAAGTGTGATGACGTCACAACAACTCTCAATAAGTTTCTTTGATACATTTTTTTTCTATTTTTGTTTTCTTTTCTTTTTCATCTCCTGAATTAAAACTGTTTAAAAAACATTTATAGCTTTTTGAATCATATTGACGTTTAGTTACGCAATTTATACGTTTCTTTTTAAATAAAGTTCCCGCACGTGACCCGGAAGTAAACAGCACGAGGCGCTAGCAGCGTTAGCTTGTTAGCAGGCTAGCAGCGTTAGCTTGTGTTGAGAGGTCGGTGGTGTTTTGTTGGGACGTTTGTGAGGTTTTTGGACAGAAAGGACGATACGTGGTTCGTGTGGAACTCTCAGCATTTTCCAAAGTGTCGTAAATGAGTGAAGAAGTGTTGAACGGAAAGACAACGTGGATTGCTGTGATTGTGAGACTAGCAGATGATCGATCGGAGCTGCAGTGAAGAGGACGGCGGTGTTTGTGGGAGTTGGAGCTGAAGATCGGAGCAGGAACCATGTCTTCAGAACCTCAGGAAGGTTCTGTCAGAGAACAACTTTCTGCTGCTGAAGGAACCATCGTCCAGAACGAGGAGGAGCTCTGTCGTCAGCGCAGACTGCTGGATAGCAGCTGGAACCCGCAGATTCAGCTACACATAGTTGGTACGTTCACTGCTGCATCCAGAAAAATAGATGAACGTCTTTGTTTTCCTTGTCTGAGCTGCTATCTGGATCCAAAGCAGGTTAAGCTAGCTCCCACGGTAAGTTTGAGGCTAAGGAAGTTGATAACCTCAGCTTTCGGTTCCAGAAATGGAGGTATGTTTCAGGGTAAAGTCAAGTTGGTCAAGTTGCCATGGCAACTCATGCTCTGAACATAACCTGGTCCGGAGCAGGTTTAGTTGAAGCTTAGTTTGTTTTCAGAGAGGTGAAGCAGCATGGCGTGTCCATTTGAAGATGATTTAGTGGATGAAGAAGCTCAGATAATACTTTTTCCACCGTGAGAGGGTGATAGGACCACATATGGATGTTGGAAAGATCAACTTTTTACTTTGATCTAACTTAATTATTTGCTTCAGTTAAGATAAATCATTTTTTTGGTAAGTCAGTTTAAAAAATAACACGTAGTTATCAGACAATTATTTTCCTTTCATTCAAATTAATTCAATTAAGTAGGTGTAACTTTGGTGCTGCTGTTAGATCGGCACCGCAAGGGATTGTGGGATACCTTTCCCTTTGCCTGTCTGGACGGCTTTTGGGTTTAAGTGTGGCTTTTTGACCAAATGTGTTTAGTTGTCTAGCTGTTTTACTGTGTTTTCCCGAGTTATTTTATTACTATGTTTAAGTCTTTGCACCATGAGTGAGAGGGAGAGAGAGGATAATGAGTTTATATAGCACCGCTACCATCTAGAACAGGGGTGGGCAATTATTTTAACTGGGGGGCCACATTTGGTTCTAAAATTCGATAGAAGGGCTGGACCACGAGCAGATGTATGAAGTGAGAATTATATAACATGAAATGTGGAAGTAAACATTTGGATTGAAAATTATATTCTAAAACAAATTATTCTAGAGTTTTTAGCTTAAAACTTTTGTTCCCATTTTAGATATTTTTTTTTATTGTGAAGCCCTTTGGTACCTTCAAAGAGTTGTAAAGCACTGTATGAATAAAGTTTCATTCATTCATGATACTTTTGATAAAATAAATAACACTATTTATGAAATAAAACAATGAACAAATAACACTATGATTTTCAAAGACAAAAATTCAGAAAAATATAATGATACATAAAAATAATAATAAATAAATAGTGGATCCTCTCCTGTCATAATCCTAATAAAGACTTTGAGGGCTGCAGCTCCTCACGTCTCACAGTTTGTGCTACAACTGAGCAGCTGCGACCTGTCTGTCTGTTTCTCATCCAGTAATAATGAAAAAGCACATTTCTATGTCTTCTGCTGCAGCTAATCATATATCTGTGTTACTTTTTCACCAGAACAGAGTTCCTCGTTTATTGCAGAAGTTTCATTCTAAAAGTAACCGTGATCGGTGAAATCCAGAGTCTGATTAAAGATGTTTTTCATGGTATCAAAACTCCTCACTGCACACTTTCTATACTTGTCTCAGACAGACATGAACATTTCCACCCTTTTTTCATTTAAATTCTCAAACTTTCTTAGAAATTACATCCAGGATCTTTGAATAAAAACAAAGATCTGATTATCAATCACAGATTTCTGTAGACCTGTACAGGAGATACGGCACGGACTGAGGAGGTTGATTGACAAGGTCTCCAGCCAATCAGGACACAGAAAAGGGTGTGCGGTTTAAAAAAGGCAGCATGATCGCTCAGAAATAATGACCTAAACTGGGAAAGATGAACTGCGACGTAGAAAGGAAGACTTTCTTCTGTTCTGTTTGACAGAGATTTTAGAGGGTTTCAGATCAGGACACTGCAGAAGGGGGGAACAAAATGTCACGTCTTGATCGTGTGGCCAGATAAAAAAAACAAAACACGGGTCTCTGATGTTGTTCAGCGGGCCGGACCAAACATGGAGGCGGGCCGTGGACCACCCCTGGTCTAGAATAATAACAACAGTGACGGAAGAGTCCCAAACGAATTTAAGCGGTTCGTGCATGTTGTTTCAGTTTTTTTATTGTTATACAAATGAGTATATCTGCTGGCTCAATGACATATGAGAGATCAAGAATTGTAAGAAATTAAGATGGAAAAAATAGTAATTGATTTGTAATATGACATTTAGTTAGATAAATATGTAAATCTGAGTTGTATAAACAATTATTGAGTTTTATCGACAGAAGAAATTAGGTTGAATAAATTAACTAAATATAAAATAACTCATAAACTCATAAATAAATAAAATAACTCAATTACTTGTTACCAATACAAGTAATTCATTAACCCTCCTGTTATGTTCGTTTGTGAGGAACAGAGATGATGTTCCATGGTCAATTTGACCTGATGAAGGTCTTATTAATTAAAAGATGTCTAAAACCCAAAAAATCCTAACAAGCAGTGTGAATATTTCATTACTGACTTCATTACTAATTATTCTATCAAAACTTAGTGAAATGGTGTTCCTTACCTCTAACAGGAAGTGGTTGAATTATTAGATATTTCACTCGTTTTTCTTAAAAAGATGTTCAAACTTTTTTCGAATTTGTTTTAAATACATGCACTGTGAACAAGAAAAAACAAAATCACAATACAACAGACAAGCAATTGCAATATGAAGTTGTGCGTGTGTCTGTACATACACACAGCACAAGAGTGATCAGTCATCACATTGTGCTTTGTGCAAATTAATTTTGCACATTTGGCACAGGTCATGCTTGTCTTGACCTGGATGCTGTCTCCGGCTCGACTCCACTCCCCCCGCCGTTCCCCCAACTATGTCTGGATGAAGCTCGTCTGCTGAACTTTGAATATGTAGTTGTAGGGTTAGATAAATTAAATCTTCTCTATGAGTTCTGGTAATCGCCTGTCCGTCCTGGGGGAGGATGTATGCATGTGGGCATCCCTTAAGTTTCTTCGTTTTTTCCGGAATCCGTTTTTTTTAGGAGTTTTTTCTTACCGCGATTTTATGTTTTACTTTTTCAATTACCTATACGAAGTCCATTGAGATGACTGTTGTTGTGAATTTGGGCTTCTCAAGTTAAATTGAATTGAATTGAATTGAATTGAATTCAGTTGTCATGGTCACATGTGTCGCTGCCATCCTGGTGGGCCCTGGCACTGTCTTTATTATGTTTTCGGCAGACAGGTTTGTCTGACGCATATTTGGGGATGAAGACCAATGTATTTCACCATTCTTTGATATGAATGTCTTGCTTTGAGGAACAATAACAATTCCCTCATCTGGTTCAAAATTAGAATCATTAGAATCAGAATTTAGCTCAAGATAGTCTTCTTCAGATCATGATCAGTGATGACTTCCAGAGCCTCCTGGACTGTCATCTTTCTGTTTCTGCTGCTCATTTTCTGCAAGGATTCCCATGCAGAAAATCTTTTATATGTTTTGCCCCTCCCCTGTTGAGTGTCCACTGAATGTGGGTTGAGTTTTTCCGCGAGAACATAAATGGTTCCTGTCAAAAGTCATAACACCTATGCACCTATGTGTGTGTATGTGCAGGGCTCCAGACTAACTTTTTTCACAAGGAGCACAGTGGCCCCTAACTGAAAATTTTAGGGGCACAACCAGAAAATTTAGGGGCGCATACCGTAAATCAACATTCCGCAAATAGCCCGCGGGCTGCGAGTTTGAGACCCCTGCTGTACACTCTGGCACTGGTACACTAGCCGCAGGTCGGAAGAATGAATCAATAGTTCACTTACTCATAGCTCAGACGCACATATCAGGTTGTGATGATATTTGTCTCTGTTTCCTTCCCACAGATGTTTACGCGCGCTTGATCATCTCTAGGCCCCTCCCCCTCCACGCATTTTAGCCACTTACAGTGGCTTTCCCTATTCTTCTCACACGCAGTGGCCGCCTCACAGACGGGCATCACGCGAGTGTGTGCTCGCGTTTCATGAGTATGTGCGCGAGTGTGTGTGTGTCTGCCTGCGTGCGTGTGCGCTCGCGTCTCATTGATTATTTCATTGATCATTGACGTGCCCCTTCCACGTTTAATGTATAAAAAAATACGTAGGGTGGGGGGGGCAAATTTACTGGTAGCACATGTGCGACTGGATGTAAAATTCAGTCGCACACTCTCAAATTTAGGTCGCAAAATGCGACCAATTGGTCGCAGTCTGGAGCCCTGATGTGTGTCTATGTGTGTGATTGGGGTAAAGTATGTCTCACAGCTGCAAAGAAAGCAATACTACTTATAATAAGACATGCTTGTACCTCCAGTTTGACTGCCGGGTCAAATTGACCCGAACAGTATCTATGTGATATAAACATGCAGGGGGGGTTAGCAAATATGTGAGATCAACCAAATTCATAATATGTGTTGATTACACTAATTAAGGCAAGCAGAAGAAGTTTCATGCTGAAAAAATACTTTTAACAACATACATAACAAAATACTTTATATATATATATATATATATATATATATATATATATATATATATGCGTCACAAGGAAAATGGAAATAAGGTTAGAAACTTGTCTCGTGCATGCAGCTGTATTACTTTTTTGATGGTCTTATATTGTCAGACTCCGTCTCACTGAAGTGTAGCGTTTTCTTTCTTATTTTCACCACGGGTTTCCACGGTGACTCCGCAAATCAGCGATCCATTGAGAATGTCTTTATGTACTTGACGTGCACGCCCATTAAGCCGAGGTTACCAAGTCGAGCGTAATTACGCTAACTCATATCCATGCTTCTGGAACCAACATAGATCAAGTAAGCGAGTTCAGGCGGATTTCAGCCAGAGTTCAGGGTTAAATGCAGGGGAGTTTAAACATGCTTCCTGGAATACCCCCCTGGATTATAGCTACGATGGTGCTGCTGTCATACCTTCACCGCCAATTTTAGCTTGGAGTTGTTAGTTGATAAACAAAGCGTAAACAAAGGCATGATGGGAAATCAGTGGGCAGTTATTCCCGCCAGGCAGCTCTGATGTCCGTGCATTTCTTCTTTTTGTGTCCCTCCGTTTTGGAAGGACCACCATTCATGTTTAAAAGATCCATTAACGGTGCGAACATAAACGAAAGTCTTTGATTTAAACAATTGGTTGGAAAAGGAATTTGGGCTATTTCTTATTTAATGGACAAACATGGTAATTATCTCGATCGCAACACTGTATGTGCTAAATATAATTTGGTCTGCCCATTGAAAGAATTTGATAATTAAATCCATTCCAATTCCCACTAAAAATCTAGCCCAGCAAATAATGTTGCAACAACATTATTCAGAAATGAGACCACTCTATATAGAAGGGCTATGTTTGGAAGACAAAAAAAGATTTTTATTTTTTTTTTATTAAAATTTTTTTGAGAGATTTTAAATTGTTTATATTACCCTTCCCCATTAAAAAGAAAATATACTTTGCAGAATTACAGCACCGCAGAACCTAAAAATATATGAACATTATATTTAGCATATCCTGTTCCTCACAAAGCAAAAGAAGTGACCTTTTAAAATATTAAATGATATTTACCCTTCCAATCAGTTTTACATATAGGCTTTAATTGGGATAATGATCTTTGTGTATTTTGTGGAAATGATGTTGAAAATGTGGAACATCTATTCTTTGAATTTTTGCATGTAAAAGAGTTTTGGTCATATTTTCATAATTGGTTGAAGACAAAAAAGATGATCATAATCCTTTTAAATTGGAATACCATTAAAATTTTATTACTATTAATTGATAAAAATCTGGACTTTCTGATTAATGTATTGATTGTGATTTCAAAGCATTTCATACATAACAGTAAATTCTTAAAGGTGAAACTTCACATTAATGGATTAATAAACCATCTCAAACTATTCTGTAAATCTTTGCATTATATGAATCTCAAGAAAGCCACGACGTGTAATTTATTTGTTTGTGTGGTGTACTCATTTTTGCAACAAGGGTTTGAATTTATTTGTTATGAAATCAATTTATTGTATGTAAATTAACAGATCCTGTTTGCAATCAATGGCCCACCTTTGTAGGAGTATTTTGTAATCTAGTATTTCTCAGGAAATGTTGATTCTGAAAAGACGCTAAAGGTTTTCTGACACATTTAGTGAAGTGTATTCATTTATGCTGAGCATTGTATTTATTTTAATTTGTCCCACACTAGACCATAAAAGTATTAAAAATGTCATGAAAAATTTAAATATCCTTTTTAATTACTATTTAAGTATTTATGTTTTGATTTCAAATTTGATTTATTTATTGATAATTTTAAATGAATGAATGACGCATTTATTTTTATTATTTTATATTCAATTTATTTATTTCCATGACTCTCTTCTGGTCCTCCAGACTCCTCAGACATTTTCTCCAATGATCACAGAGTTTATTGATGCTTAAAAAAAACAAAGTCCTGGAAACGTATAAAACGCTCCATTCGTCTCTCATTGAACTCTGCCCGGCCGGTTACTCCTTCATCGGACGGCCTCGGCCATCGGGTCGTGGAGGGGGAGTCACCGCGGTCATTCGGAATCGCCTCCCATGCCGCTCGGTGAGCGCTGTTCAGTTTTCTTCATTCGAGCTCCAGGTGATCAAAGTCGGGAATAAGTACCCTCTTTACTGTGCTGTTGTCTACCGTCCACCTGGATCAAATGGTGTGTTTTTACACGAGTTCAGCGACTTTCTTTCTTCCACTATGAAGCTGTCTAACCTGATCATAGTTGGTGATTTTAACATACACATTAATGATGACTCTGATCTAATTGCCAGAGGTTTAACAGCCTAATGGACTCTATTAACCTTATTCAGCATGTGTCTGGGTCCACACATGTTAAAGGTGGCACACTCGATCTTGTTTTTACCTTGGGTGTGCATATTGATTTGATCTTTTCTGAGGACATTTTTATTTCTGACCATCATTGCATTTTTTTTAACTTATCTTTTTCTGTGTCACTCTTGTCTGTACGCAGAGAAGTCAGCTCTTGCATCCTTAACTCCTCCACAGCTGAGGTCTTTTCTAATGCTTTTAACCTGGTCCTTTCTCCATGTACTGATGTTAATACTTTATTATGTAACTTTAACCATCATTGTCTTTCCATCTTGGATGAAGTCTGTCCTGTTATAACTAGACTGGCTCCTGTCACTAAGGTTTCTCCTTGGATTAACGATAGTATTCGCCGTCTGAAACAATTATGTAGAAAAGTTGAACGTTTATGGAAGAGAACTCACCTAGATGTTCATCTCCTTCATCTTAAGGATCTTTTAGTTTCTTTTAACAATGTTGTTAGATATGCGAGGGCTGCATATTTCACTAATCTCATTTCCAAAAGCAGAGGTAATCCTAAAGTGCTGTTCAACACTATTAGTGATATTGTTATGCCCAGTTCACCTGCCGTACCCATCCATTCAAATGATGATTGTGAAAAGTTTTTATCATTTTTTATTGAAAAGGTCAGATCTGTGAGAAGCTCTCTGTGTCACACAGCTGGTCCTGGCTCTGGTTCTATTCCTAGTCCGCCTCGTCCTGTGATTTTAGACACATTCTCACCCGTTTCCCTCCCTGAGCTAATTAGATTAGTTGGCACAATGAAGTCATCCTCTTGCTCCCTCGACACGCTGCCAACTTCTCTGCTCAACAATGTCTTCCAGCCCATTGGTCCCTGTGTCCTGTCAATAATGAATTCGTCTCTGCTGTCTGGTCAAGTCCCTGAGCACTTTAAGGAAGCTGTTGTACTTCCTCTCCTTAAAAAACCTGGGCTTGACCCCTCCCTCTTGAGCAGTTTTAGACCTATTTCTAACCTTCCTTTCATGTCTAAAATTTTAGAAAAGGTTGTTGCCAAACAACTCACAGCTGCTCTCGACAGTCATGGGACATTCGATCAATTTCAGTCAGGTTTTCGCAGAGCTCACTCAACTGAAACAGCCCTTCTCAGAGTCACTAATGACATCCTGATGCAGAGTGATGCAGGAAAATGCTCTGTGTTACTGTTATTGGACCTGACCGCAGCCTTTGACACTGTTGACCATTACATCCTCTTGGACAGGCTGAAAAACTGGGTTGGGATCTCCGGATCAGCCTTAAACTGGTTCTCCTCATATTTGACTGGCAGATCTTTCTCTGTTGTTTTCTCCAAGTTTAAGTCCTCCGCTGCTCCCCTCACTTCTGGTGTGCCCCAAGGCTCAGTTTTGGGACTTTTATTGTTTGTTTTATATCTGCTGCCTTTACAGCATATTTTAAGTTCTTTAATGATATTTCTTATCACTTTTATGCTGACGATATTCAGCTTTATGTGTCTTTTAAACCTCAGGATGTTTTCAAAATACAGACTTTACAAAAGTGTCTGGATTCGGTTAAGAGCTGGATGAATAACAACTTTCTCCAACTCAATGAAGCCAAAACTGAGGTCCTAGTTTGTGCTCCTGACAGTTGTCTCCCCCAGATAATCCATGAGCTCGGCCCACTTGCTTCTTTTATCAAGCCCTCTGTCAGGAACCTAGGTGTAACTTTAGACCTGGTTTTATCCCTGGACTCTCATGTTGGGTCACTTGTTCGCTCTTGTTTTTATCATCTTAAAAACATTGCAAAACTGAGTCCAATTGTGTCCCGTTCTGACATGGAGATGCTCATTCACAGTTTGATATCCTCCCGTCTCGATTACTGCAACTCCATCTTCACATGTTTAAGTAAAAAATCTCTAGAACGCCTCCAGGTTGTCCAGAACGCTGCTGCTAGGCTTTTAACCAAGTCATCCAAGTTTTCACACATCACCCCGTTGTTAATGCAGCTGCACTGGCTCCCCATCCACTACAGAGTGCATTTTAAAATCCTGGTCTTAACATACAGAGCTCTTAATGACCAAGCACCAGTCTACATAAAAGACCTGGTGCAGCCATACACTCCCAGCAGGTCACTGAGGTCATGTGACCAGGGTCTGCTGGCTGTTAAGAGAACCCGGTTAAAGACTAAAGGAGACAGAGCCTTTGCCGCAGTGGCCCCATCCCTCTGGAACTCTCTTCCTCTCAGCCTCAGATCTGTGGACTCAGTGTTTTCTTTTAAAAAGCAGCTAAAAACATATCTTTTTAAAATAGCTTTTTCTTAATTTTTTTTTTTAACATGTGTTTTTACTGTGTTTTACTGTTGTTTTATTGTGTTGTACTGTGAAGCACTTTGTGATTTTTATCTGGAAAGGTGCTATACAAATAAAGTTTATTATTATTATTATTATTATTATTATTATTATTATTATTATTATTATTATTATTATTATTATTATTATTATTATTATTATTATTATTATTATTATTATTATTGTTGTGTTTGTGTCCCCTGCAGTTCTCCCCCAGCATTGGATGACTGAAGAGGAAGACCTCTGCAACCAGCAGAAGAACTTCAGAGTGGAACAGGAGGAACCAGAACCTCCACAGATTAAAGAGGAACTGGAGGAACCAGAACCTCCACAGATTAAAGAGGAACAGGAGGAACTAGAACCTCCTCAGATTAAAGAAGAACTGGAGGAACCAGAACCTCCACAGATTAAAGAAGAACTGGAGGAACCAGAACCTCCACAGATTAAAGAGGAACAGCAGAGCTTTAATGTAACTGATAGTCAGGATGAAGAAGGAAACCAACATGAAGAATCAACATCAACTACAGATGAAGAGACAGAGCCACAGAACAGAGATCAGAGGAAGAGGAGGGACAGAAGTCATGTCCAAAGTGTGGACAGCTCTCACATGTCAGCAGGTCAGTGTGACTCTGATCTTCATCTCCACACTATCGGTATGTTCACTTCAACAACGGTTCTATCTTGAGCTTCAAGCTCTCCAAATGTTTGTTATCATATCAGACTTCCAACCTCTACGTTTTCACCAACAAGGAGTATTTTCTTTAATCTCCAACAATCAAGAAAAAAATACAAGAAGCAAACATCAAGTCTAGAGTCTCTAATTTAACACATAAAAACCAGTAGGAACACTTTTCTGAGCAATCTAAAGAAATGTTGACCACACACTTCCTAACACTACAATACATATCAGGGGTCAACAACCTGGGACACACAGAGGGAAAGACAGTGGAACGCGGGGCGGGGGGGAGGGGGTGACAAAAAGAAGCACTTGATCTGTCTTCTGTTTGTATTTTTAGACTTGGAAAAAAAATTATCATTTCTTCTCACAATGACTTTTTTCCCCCCAAGGGGTCATAAAAACTCAGTGCTGTTACTACCCACCTATATAAATGCTGTCACTTCTTTTCAATCAAACGTTAACATTTAAGGCAAGGCAAGGCAAGTTTATTTGTATAGCACAATTCGTACACAAAGTAATTCAAGGTGCTTCACAAAACAGAAAAATGCATTAAAATCGCAATACATCATAGAAATAATCAACATAAAATTTACTTTAAAAGAGAAAAAAAAAAGGATTTAAAAAGAAAGGAAGGAAAGAAAAGTGCAGATAGGACTTTTCAATCATATACATGACTAAACAGAAATGTTTTAAGTCTAGATTTGAACATGAACACAGAAGAGGCCTGTCTTTACACAACATACATTACCTGTGTAATGTACGACAGCAGCTACTTCCCATTCCAAATAGCTGCTGTCACCAAACTCCAATAGACCTCTATAGATAAATAGGCAGCTGTTACTCAGTCATTCTAAATAGACAGAATTACCATTCTTGCTGTGAAACATTTTTCCTAATATCTTGTTGCTAATCTTAGTTTTTTCATGATGTTTTTCTCTTTATTGCCAGATGTTCAAGTTATAAACTGACCAATCAGATGCCTCAATAAAAGGGGTGGTGCCCACTGGCCCCACCTCGAATATTTGATTGACAGCTTATTCCGAGCAGCTTTCAGTGATGGGGGAGCATGGACTTTGAACTAGCTTATCATGATTGGCAACTGGTTGTTCTAAAAACGTGACTCAGACCGCCTGACTAATCTCTGTTGCCTGGATCAAAATGGTGATTAGATTTGTTGTTATTAGCTGCGTTTACACGGACAGAAGTAATCGGAAAGAATGCCTGATCGGAAGAAAAACACGTCATGTAAACACGCCGTTCTGAATATTCTGCCCAGATCAGACTTGTTCAGATCAAAATTTCTTTCCGATGGAGATAGGTTGGTTTTGCCGATTGTTGATCCGATCATGTTGCATGTAAACAGTTCATTTCGATCCTGTGTCACTACTGCTCTGGTTTACTTCACGCATAGACTGTGCGGTGTTCCAGCTTTGGAGCACATACAGGACCGACCGGCTGCTCTGCAGGACCGAACTGTCTCTCTGAGCAGAGCAGCCGGAGTGATAGCTCTGCGTTTGAGGACAGGCTGATGTTATTCCCACATATTTAGTGCAGCCAAGATACAGATTGCGGCATTTCCCGCATGGATTTGCTGTTTTTTAAACAAGGCAAATGTTGTCAGCGCATGTTAGCCCACTCATAACCCTGACTTCTTACGACTCCGTTCCACTACAAAAAAAGTACTGACCACACAGATTAAGAATAAAATGATGATCTAACAGGTGCTTCATAATAACCATAACAATAATAAAGGACGTTTAGAAGATCATCTTGTATATTACCGAGCTGCCAGCTATCTACTGTGTGGCAGTGTGTTTACACCAGGACTCATTTCCTCTTCCGGGTATTTTCAACACTACTGCGCATAACCAAATAATTTATTCTGACCAAATGTGTGACCATGTGAACGTTTGTTTCTAATCGGAAAATGTCTTTCTGGGCCCATGTACACAGTTGGATTTACATCCGACCATTGATCCCATCAAGATATTTTGCCCGTGTAACTGCGGCTATTGACAAAAAAAGATTATATCAGAATATTATGTTGTAAGCAACGGTGTCTTTTACAACTAATAAGAGTTTTGGACCAGTCGTGAAAAGTAATTGATTGACATACAGTAATCTTTGTTGTAGTAGGACAACAGGGTCATGATTAGTCGGTACAGAAAGTTTGGTGAAAATACCTTCAGTATCTTCAGAGCTATTTTGCGCCTTTATTATGAGTCATTTCTCAATTAAAATTTGATAAAATACATACAATAAAATAAATATTGACTTTTTCACAAAGTATTGATTGTAGCATGAATATGCTGACGAGTCTTCATTACAATATAAATGTAGAAATTCATTCCTTTTTGAGAGATGATTGATTTTTACAGAATGGTTTTTCTTCAGATATTGCACTTTGTTGACAACGGTCTCTTGGCAGCCGTCTCTCTGCCGTGTCTCCATTTACACCTCAAGAGATCACTTGTCATTAAAAGTCGGGCAAAAACAAAATTTTTTTCTTTTGAAATGTATTTGTGTTGTGCTGAAATAAGCCTCAGAGACTGTGTCAAACATTTACTATGGATGCCTGCATGTTTACTGTCAATAATGACAAGAAAAACATTCTAAAACATTCTATTTGTTTTCAGACTGTTTTCCTATTTATTATTTCCTTTTAAAAATTAATTGCCTGGAGACAGAATCAGGTCAAAAGTACATTTTCTGTCAATCCCACAGTCCCCTTTCTAGTACATCTGTCCTATTTATCTCAGCATAATTTAATTTGAGGATACAAACAATAATTAATTTGAGTATATATAATATTAAAGACCTGTTTGTACCACTTATGAATTACTTATGTGCAACTTCATTTCCTTAAAAAAACAAAGAAAATCACTGTATTTTATAAAGCAAATGTGATTTAGGTGACTTTTTTGTTCTGTTTTATTTTTTGTCTTTTTAAACTATGCATTTCAACATTTCCGTAATGTGTAAATTCTTTATTGCTTAAAGAAAACAAGAAACTTATTTTAAAACATTAAAACTTTTTTATTGTGCATATTCTGAATGATTTAATTCAAAATTGTATTGGTACTTACAATGCATAAAGTCCCCATAACATATAAAAGGGCCTCTACTTGTGTTCCTGCAGTTCTCCCCCAGTGCTTGATGTCTGAAGAGGAAGATCTCTGCATCCAGCAGAGGAACTTCAGAGCGGAACGGGAAGAACAAGAACCTCCACAGGTTAAAGAGGAACCAGGGGAACTCTGCATCAGTCGGGATGAAGAGCATCTTGATCTGAAGCAGGAGACTGATACCTTGATGGAGATTTCTACTAATGAGGAAGATGAGAACAGTGAAGCAGATCTAAACAATCAGCAGAGCTTTAATGTAACTGAAAGTCAGGATGAAGAAGGAAACCAACATGAAGAATCAACATCAACTACAGATGAAGTAGCAGACCCACAGAACAGAGATCAGAGGAAGAGAAGAGACAGAAATCATGTCCAAAGTGTGGACAGCGCTCACATGTCAGCAGGTCAGTGTGACTCTGATGTTAGAAAAAATCCCAAGAAGACAAATCTGGGTAAGAAACGTAAACAATCTCAAAAAGAAGAGGAACTTTCCTCTATCACGTCTAGTAAAAACTCAAGAATAATTAGTAACCTGTCTGACTACATGGAAACTGGGTCTGATGAAAGATGTTATATCTGTAAAGAATGTAGTAAAAGCTTTAGTCAAATATCTCATCTCAACAAACACATGAGAACTCACACTATAGGAAGGCCTTTTCCGTGTAAAGAATGTAATAAAAGCTTTAGTCGTAAATCTAATCTCAACGTACACATGAGAACTCACACAGGAGAAAAGCCTTTTTCTTGTAAAGAATGTAAAAAAGGTTTTCATGATGTATCTTCTCTGAACAAACACATGAGAACTCACACAGGAGAAAAGCCTTTTTCTTGTAAAGAATGTAAAAAAGGTTTTCATGATGTATCTTCTCTCAACAAACACATGAGAACTCACACAGGAGAAAAGCCTTTTTCCTGTAAAGAATGTAAAAAAAGTTTTAATCAAATGTCTAATCTCAAAACACACATGAGAATTCATACAGGAGAAAAGCCTTTTTCTTGTAATGAATGTGATAGAAGTTTTCACCAGGCATCTAGTCTTAAAATACACATAAGAACTCACACAGGAGAAAAGCCTTTTTCTTGTAAAGAATGTAAAAAAAGTTTTCATGGTGTATCTTCTCTCAACAAACACATGAGAACTCACACAGGAGAAAAGCCTTTTTCTTGTAAAGAATGTGATAGAAGTTTTCATCAGGCATCTAGTCTTAAAATACACATGAGAACTCACACAGGAGAAAAGCCTTTTTCTTGTAAAGAATGTAAAAAAAGTTTTAGTTGTTTATCTGATCTAAAAATACACATGAGAACTCACACAGGAGAAAAGCCTTTTTCTTGTAAAGAATGTAAAAAAAGTTTCAGTCATGTATCTTCTCTCAAAACACACATGAGAACTCACACAGGAGAAAAGCCTTTTTCTTGTAAAGAATGTAAAAAAAGTTTCAGTCAACTATATCATCTCCAAACACACATGAGAACTCACACAGGAGAAAAGCCTTTTTCTTGTAAAGAATGTAAAAAAGGTTTTCATGATGTATCTTTGCTCAACAAACACATGAGAACTCACACAGGAGAGAAGCCTTTTTCTTGTAAAGAATGTAGAAAGAGTTTTAATCAAATATTTAATCTCAGAAGACACATGAGAACTCATACAGGAGAAAAGCCTTTTTCTTGTAAAGAATGTAGAAAGAGTTTTAGTCAAATATCTAATCTCAAAACACACATGAGAACTCACAAGACCTTCTCTTTACAAACAATGTTAATAAAGGGGTTAGTGTAAACTCTAAATTCTAAGCTTTTCTGATAAGAGGTCAACACCTCAACCTCTGCACCACAGTCAAAGACTTTATTTTACAGGAGGGAAAAATTTGATGGCCTCCATACCATTTTGATGAAGTAACTTCATTACAGGGAGGCACACGTGAGTAATGTGTAGAAAGGAAGTTTTCTACAATTTATTGTTATAATATGATATTCTTACTTTCTATGAATTTTTTTTAAGGTTTTTAATCTTTTTTTTACATCAAAAGCAAAAAGAGTAATGGATCAATACATTTGAAACTTTATGTAATGATATTAGACAAAGAGTTTTACTGCTAACAAAATATGTACAACTTTTTCACAAAATGAATGGTTTTAGATGTACCTACAAATAGAAATTAGTTTTCTTTTGAGTTAGTAGAGCTAATTCTTGAATGTCTTCATTATGGTTGAAATGTTTTTTATACATCTTAAATTCTAACACTTTTAATGTGATCAGTGAACATTTAATAAATATGTATATATAAACACAAAGTAGTGACTGCAGTATGTACTTTATTAGGTCAAGTAATAGGGGTGTAACGGTACACGTAGTTGTACGAAACCGTTAAGGTATGGCACTTTCGGTTCGGTTTACCTTTGTACTGTTTTGGTTTTTAAATTTTATTTGGTTTTTTGTTATTGTTCTCCCCAATGTATGAACTTTGCACCGAGATGGAACTAATGTTAACCGCGAGTTTTCGCCGAGATGCCATTAGGTGACGGACAGTTAGCATGTCAACTATAGCACTATGGCTAATGCAAACACGAGACCAGAACTTGAGGACCCACCCATCTCCTTACGCTCTCCTTTGTGGGAACACTTTTGATTTGTTGTGAGCATCCATGAAGGGAAAAGACAGTTGGATAAGTCAAACACCGTGTGCCGACATTGTTTCACGAAGATCCTGTATGCCGCTGTAAAACATCTTATTTGCTAATGAACTTAAAACGGCATCACCGGATTGTTTGTAATTAGTAATGACTGAACTGTTTGGCAAAGTCTTTCAGATTCTGGTGGAAAATAAGTCTGCTATTTTGGAGGAGATGAAGGTAAAGGTTACCAAATACAGAGCAACAGGATGCATCCCTTTTGATGCTAACCCTCTTGAATTGGGAAGAACCAATGAGACCAGCTATAGGCATATTGCAAAATTGGCAAAGAGGTATCTCTCCATTTCTGCAACCTCTCTCCAGAATGAAAGAGTTTTTTCTAATGCTGGGGATATCGTTACCGCTAAGAGATCTCTCCTCGTTCCTGAAAATGTTGACAAACTAATCTGAAAAACTGAATACTAAATTAAACTTAACTCAGGAAAATAGTTAGATGACACAGTGCATGCAAAAACTTTTTTGGCGCTGGCAGTGGCAGTCATATCACGCTAAGTCGCGCTCAAAGTGGTCAGCAAAATCAAAGATAGGACAAAAGCGAGATTTGACCCGACGCATGCAAAAACATGCATTTTGCAAATGCAAAAAAAAAACGTTTTTTAAATGAAAAAAAAAATAAAGCAGAATAAAAAATTATTCAAAAGCAAATATTTATGGCCCGCAGCAGCAGTCACTGACTGCAAGGACCATATTGTTTTCGCACTTGGAACGACGACTTTGCCGCCTTTCAGCGAGAATGTGACCCCCACCGCATGCTCAAAAAGTCACCAAAACGTGCACACACCTGGGATAAATTGCAAATGAATTTTCCGCAAAGTCAACGTCACCCCCCCCAAAGACGATGACATCACGGCCAGCGATCCCGTCAAAAAAATGAATGGGCCGAAAATCGCGTATGGGGCCCAACAAAATGTACTTCAAAATACAGTCGTGAAACCAAAACACACGTGTCGGGGATATCCCAAAGAAGTTTTGAAATCAGTCTACAAACACCACAGAAGTGTCATTGACCTTTGACCTTGGGAAAAGGCCGCCATCTGTAATTTTCTTAAAAAAGCACCTTTAGCACCAGATACAAACGAAAACTCGTCGTTGGAATTTTCATCAATCGTCTCGTAACTTTTCGGGCACCAACGGCCAGCTACTCTGGACAAAATGTTGGAATTAGAAGTTGTAGATTTTAAACGGCGTGCGCGTGGCGAGCTCGCAACCGTTGCCATCTCAGCTAGCTTGCACATTTTTCCTCGACTCGGCAAATCAATCTACCAATCTACCCTTGTTCGCGATGTCCAAAGGACGTTTTGAAATCATTACGGGATGGTGACACGACCTACGGTTTGGCGGCCATTTTGTGCCAAAATCTGCAATTTCGCCATTTTCGCGTTTTTACACAATATGAAAAAATGAACTTTTTTTCCAGGGATTTTCACGAAATTTCACTCACATGTTGCTAGAGCAAGTGTGAAAGAAATAGGACGTTCTTTGTGCAAATGTGTGAGTTTTGCAGAGAAGCAATAAATATGCCATAGACTATATTTCAACCCAGATGGGGCTGCACGGTGGCACAGTGGTTAGCGCTCTTGCCTCACAACAAGAAGGCCCCCGGTTCAAGACATGAAAAATACTTTAACAGGGGACCTTTCTGTGTGGAGTTTGCATGTTCTCCCCGTGTATGCGTGAGTTTTCTCCGGGGTTCCTCCCATCATCCAAAAACATGCATCATAGGTTAATTGGCAACTCTAAATTAGTGTCTAAATTGTCCCTAGGTGTGAGAGTGAATGGCTGTGTGATTGTTGACATTCTACCCTGCGACAGACTAGCGACCTGTCCAGGGTGTCCCCTGCCTTCGCTCACAAGTGGCCGGGATAGGCTCCGGCAGCCCCGAAAGGGAGAAAACGGTTAAGAAAATGAATGAATGGGTTGAAATTCTAATCCCTGTCCAGATTCATCTTCTCATGTGGAGGTTGGAGCTGACCTCTGCTTTCGGAGCTTTCGATTATCCAGGAATGATTTACTTTGGACCAAATGGGGAATCTTTTGATCAGTGCGCCTTCGTATCTGGTCCGACGTCAAGGAGGAGCGAATCCAGAGGCTGCAACTCCAACTATTGGTGGGTGAAAGCAGGCGGGCCATCTGCAGACGAATCAGGGCATTCATGGGAGGAGATTCGGCCGCCATGATGTGTCCAGGAGAGTAGATTCATCCGCTAGAGCAGGGGTCACCAACCTTTTTGAGACTGAGGGCTATTTCATGGGCACGAAGTGGTATGAAGGGCGCCACAGGACCTGTTTACTAGAAAACTCCTAGCCCCCCCCTCACACACACACACTCACAATTTGAGGATGCCCTTATGTGTGCCCTATTTTTATTTGCTCATTTTACACAAAAACATGCATGAATTTTCTAGACTTGTATTACATGGGGGGGTCAAACTCAGTTGCAGAGGGGGCCTAAATCCAAAACACACTTGAGGTTGCGGGCCGAACAAGATAAACATTTATTGAACACAATAAAGGCCCGTACACACCGGGACGAATATTCGCCCGGCGTTATTCGCCAGCGTTTTTCGCCACGTCTTTTGTGTTCACACCCAGGCGATTATCGCTGGCGATGAGCCGAGCCAACATGCAATTTCATTCCCTAACATTAGATGGCGCTTTGTAAACAGAAATACTCCTGTACACAAGGTGGCGCTGCGCAACTGTACGCTTCTTAAAGTCACTTTCACTCAGAGGAAGAGAGCCAGTATTTACCTGCGTGTCACAGAATCAAACAAAGAAAACATGGATATCTCAAGCACCAGTAGCTCCAGCTCCAGTTCCAGCGATGAAGAAATTATTCTTCTGTTGAATGCTGAAAGACGCCGGAAAAGACGCCGATTTTGGGTACATCCCATAGTTACGAGAAGAGAAGAACATGGGGAGTTTTATCGACTGGTACAAGAGCTGAAAATGTATCACGAGCGTTTTCGGGGATATTTTAGAATGTCCGTCAGTGAGTTTGAAAATTTACTACAACAACTGGCTCCCTCGCTTACGAAAGAACAGACACACTACCGTAAACCAATCGACCCAGAACAGCGTTTGGCCGTGTGTTTACGGTGAGTTCGTTTACATTGTTATTCACTTCAATGAATGTTGTAAACATACGTGAAGCGTTGTTAAAAACTAGTATTTGTCTATTTCTGTTTCAGTTTTCTAAGCACTGGGGACTCGTACCGCACTATTGCGTCCAGCTTTCGACTTGGTGTGTCAACTGTGGCTTCGATAGTGAGTGAAACCTGTGATGCATTGTGGGACTGCCTCAGAGATGAACATTTGCCTGTGCCAACTGAAGAGATGTGGAGGAGTACAGCCAGGAGATTCCATGAAAGATGGAATTTCCCTAACTGCTTGGGAGCCATGGATGGGAAACACATATGCATCCAGGCCCCTGCAAACTCTGGTTCTTTGTACTTTAATTATAAAGGTACATTCTCCGTTGTATTGCTGGCCTTAGTTGATGCAGATTACCGCTTCCTGGTGGTTGATGTGGGGAGCTATGGCAGCAACAGTGATGGAGGAATCTTTGCCAATTCTGGACTAGGAAAGGCACTCAGAGATGGAACTCTGAATGTTCCCCCACCAAGTGAACTTCCAGGTGCTCCTGAGCTCGGAAAAGTTAACCATGTCATTGTGGCGGATGAAGCTTTTCCGTTGAAAACCTATCTCCTCCGGCCATACCCTGGACGCCGCCTCCCCACAGACAAGAGAATTTTCAATTATCGTTTGTCTCGGGCACGGCGCATCTCTGAAAATGTATTTGGCATCCTCAGTCAACGCTTCCGGGTTTTCCAAAGAACTTTACAGGTTCAACCAAGTGTTGTAGACAAAGTTGTCAAAGCTGCTTGTGTATTGTGTAATTACTTGCGCCCTAAAGGAGAAGACAATAATGATGCCACAGAAGAGGACCATGAGTGTGAGCAACCGCTCCAAGGCTTTGAACGTTGTAGAGGGCAGCGGGCATCAGTGGAGGCCCAAAATGTCAGAGAACTGTACAAAGAGTACTTCAACTCACCAGCAGGAGAAGTTGCTTGGCAGTATGAACATGTGAACCATGCTCTGTGAAAACCGCTAGTGTATGTGTATATATACAATTTCTGTGAACTTGAATACACTATCAAATCTATTGCATCTGATTCTTCATTAATTAATATGGCAGCACTCACCACAACAAATCAAACATTTTTGATTTAATATGTTCTATCAAAGCTAGTGGGTTTTTTTGTAATGTAATTAGGTCACTTCAACATATATGTATTTACAACTAAATGTGAGGTGTACTTTTTAAAGTGTCTTTTTAATAAACATTTTTACTAGCTTCTTCTTTTAGATGTTCTCATTCCCTGCACAATGCTGTGCACATAAGTTACGTTCCATGTAGATGTTGCCTAAATATGCATAAATACTCCATAATTGGGACCATAGCTTTTTCAATAAGAGGTCACGTATACTTATGTCCAAAGATATGCAAAATCTCAAAACGCTACATTACTTTCAAGTCACTGATGCACAATTTCTTTAGGAAAAATGAAACATTTTATTTTTTATGAACTACGAGTTGCAAGACCATTCACAAAAACAGTAAACAAAAGAGTGTGCAAATAGGTCACAATGTGCAAAATGAAAAGTTGTGCAAATCAGCATTTAAGAAATACCTATTTACAAAGAAATTTAAAGAATATGAAACAAAAAGACAGAATTAAAATGTATACAGTAAAAATCTACGGTTGCCATGACGTGGAGCAGCCATAGTTTGGTGGGGTCTGTGGGGGGAGCTGGTTGTAGGACACAGGTGAATGCTGTGGAAAACCAGCAAAAGAGGCCTGGCCAAACTCAGCATCATGCAATAGCTGTTGGACTTTGATTTTCACCGAAGACTGAAGAGCTGGGGACAGCCTTCTTAGTGTTGGTAGTAGACCAATAGCAAAAAGATAATTGTCATCGTTCAGTTGTTCCCTTCTTTGCTCTTTGCGTTCCTCTCTTTCTCTTCTCCGTTCCTCTTTCTCGTTTTCCCTCTCTTCCTTTGACAAAAGGTATTGTTGCAAGAAGTCTGCTGTCTCAGGTCTTTTTCTTTTGTTGGATGGAGTAGGCCTCACAGTTGGGCCGGAGAAGGTCGATTCTGAGGATGTGCTTGCAGATGCCTCTTCTCTGTCGCTGACATCTTTACGGATTACTCGATCAACCCCTTCATCTGTATCTTCCAGGGAAATATTACTGTGCACACTGTAAAGACAAATTCAGTTTACATCAGAAACAATAAGTCACACTGTGGGCCATGCCACACTCATACCCATTTTGACAAAATAACCCAGAGCTTAATGTTTAAATAATTTATTTTACAGGGAACATGCAATATCATGTCAACTAATGTGTAATGACAATATTACCTTCGAAATTCTGTTGATGCATCGAGGAACTCCATCACCTTCATATATTTCCAGGCCTTCCTTTGTTTTGCCGCCTGTCCACTACGGCAGTCTTCTTCACGCTTTTTCCGCGTGTATGTGTCGCGCAGGCTCTTCCACTTTTGTTTTACCTCCTCCACTACAGCACACAAACAATGGTGATTGTCTAACGTTTGTTGGAACGTACATGAAAGGCAATTAAATAAAATGAAACTCACCATCAAGGCCCATTTGCTGTGCAATGCCACTCCATAGCTGTTCTCTTTTGTCAATATTTTTGTAGTCGCTTTCGCGTTTGTCGTACAGCTCTTTGTGCTCGGACACCAGTGAGACCAGCAACTCTATATTCATTTTGCCCTGCATCCTCTTTGTCTTCTTCGCGGCTGTGTAGATGCAACTCGGCGTCTGTCTTCTTTGCGGGTATGTGTGCTCAGCAAGGCAGTGTTGTGTTTGAGCGCCCCCAAGTTGTGTTTTACTGTAACTTCAGAAGCTCCAGACACGTGAACAAAAGCGCCATTCTCATTGGTCGAATAGATTTCGACGCGAGGCGTCAAAAAAAAAAACGAACCCGAGGCGTTTTTTTTTTTTGACGCTTTGACGCGTGGCGTTTTTTCGCGTCGGTGTGCACACTGTCATTGGTGCCCTTTGTTTAGTCACGAGGCGAATTTCGCCGGCGATTTTCGCCGGCGAAATTCGTCCCGGTGTGTACGGGCCTTAAGGCTAAACTTTTAAACCTTTAAAACTTTAACTTAACTTTTTAAAGATAAATGTGAATAAAAAGACATAAATATTAATCCAGAATAATAAATACATTCTGTCAAATGATGCAAATATGAACAGACAAAGTCAAGAAAATATTAATAATTAGTAAAAATTAGTAAATATCAATTATTCCGTTTTCTTTGCTCTTTTGTCCATTTTTTTAGAGCGGAATTCCTGACATTATTTTTTAGCAATAAGTTCTTTTCTGCTTGGTGTGTGATGTTCTGTGTGTGTCTCTGGTCCTGTGTGTGTCTTTGGTCCTGTGTGTGTCTCTGGTCCTGTGTTTGTGTATTTGGTCCTGTGTGTGTCTCTGGTCCTGTGTTTGTGTATTTGGTCCTGTGTTTGTGTCTTGTTCCTGTGTGTGTCTCTGGTCCTGTGTTTGTGTCTTTGTTCCTGTGTGTGTCTCTGGTCCTGTGTTTGTGTCTTTGTTCCTGTGTGTGTCTCTGGTCCTGTGTTTGTGTATTTGGTCCTGTGTTTGTGGTCTTTTCCTGTGTGTGTCTCTGGTCCTGGTGTTTGTGTATTTGGTCCGGTGTGGTGTCTTTGGTGTGTGTGTGTCTATGGTCCTGTGTTTGTGTCTTTGTTCCTGTGTGTGGCCTTTGGACCTGTGGTGTGTCCTTTGGTCCTGTGTGTGTCTCTTGGGACCTGTGTGTGAGTCTTTGGACCGGTGTGTGTCTCTGGTCCTGTGTGTGAGTCCTAGGTCCTGTGGGGTGTGTCTCTGGTCCTGTGTTTGTGTCTTTGTTCCTGTGTGTTGTCTCTGGTCCTGTGTTTGTGTCTTTGTTCCGTGTGTGTGTGTCCTTTGGTCCCTGTGTGAGTCCTAGGGCCTGTGTGTGTCTTTGGGTCCTGTGATGAGTCCTTGGTCCTGCCGTTGTGTCTGTGGTCCTGTGTGTGTCTTTGGTCCTGTGTGAGTCCTCTGGTCCTGTGTGGTTCCTCTGGTCCTGTGTGAGTCCCTAGGTCCGTGGTTATGTGTCCTCTGGTCCTGTGTTTGTGTCTTTGTTCCTGTTTGTGTATTTGGTCCTGTGTGTGTCTTTGGTCCTGTGTGAGTCTCTGGTCCTGTGTGTGTCTCTGGTCCTGTGTTTGTGACTTTGTTCCTGTGTGAGTCCTTGATCCTGTGTTTGTGTCTTGCTTCCTGAGTGTGTCTTTGGTCCTGTGTGAGTCCTAGGTCCTGTGTGTGTCTTTGGTCCTGTGTGAGTCCTTGGACATGTGTGTGTCTCTGCGTCCTGTGTGAGTCCTAGGTCCTGTGTGTGTCTCTGGTCCTGTGTTTGTGACTTTGTTCCTGTGTGTGTCTCTGGTCCTGTGTTTGTGTCTTTGTTCCTGTGTGTGTCTTTGGTCCTGTGTGAGTCCTAGGTCCTGTGTGTCTTTGGTCCTGTGTGAGTCCTTGGTCCTGCGTGTGTCTCTGGTCCTGTGTGTGTCTTTGGTCCTGTGTGAGTCCTTGGTCCTGTGTGTGTCTCTGGTCCTGTGTGTGTCTCTGGTCCTGTGTGATTCCTAGGTCCTGTGTGTGTCTTTGGTCCTGTGTTTGTGTCCTTGGACCTGTGTGTGTCTCTGGTCCTGTGTGTGTCTTGGACCTGTGTGTGTCTTTGGTCCTGTGTGTGTCTTTGGACCTGTGTTTGTGTCTTTGGTCCTGTGTGTGTCTTTGGTCCTGTGTGAGTCCTAGGTCCTGTGTGTGTCTTTGGTCCTGTGTGAGTCCTTGGTCCTGTGTGTGTCTTTGGTCCTGTGTGAGTCCTTGGTCCTGTGTGTGTCTTTGGTCCTGTGAGAGTCCTTGGTCCTGTGTGTGTTTCTGGTCCTGTGTGTGTCTTTGTCTCCTGTGTGTAGTCCTAGGTCCTGTGTGTGTCTCTGGTCCTGTGTTTGTGTCTTTGTTCCTGTGTGTGTCTGTCTTCCTGTGTGTGTATTTGGTCCTGTGTGTGAGTCCTTGGTCCTGTGTGTGTCTTTGGTCCTGTGTGTGTGTCTTTGGTCCTGTGTGTGTCTCTGATCTTGTGTGTGTCTCTGGTCTTATGTGTGACTTTGGACTTGTGTGTGTCTTGGTCCTGTGTGTTGTGTCTTTGGTCCTGTGTGTGTCTCTGGTCCTGTGTGTGTGTCTGATGTCCTGTGTGTGTCTTTGATCCTGTGTGATTACTTGGATCAGGTGTGTTTAGCCAATAAGGAGCTTCAAGGCCAAGTTGAATGGAAAACATGTAGGACACCGGCCCTTTCTTCATCATTAACGCTTTAAATTGGAATACAATAAAATTCCATTACAATTAATTGACAAAAATCTGGACTTTCTAAATAATGTACTGATTGTAAACCATTTTATTCATACTTGTGAATTCTTAAAGGCGAAACTTCACATAAATGGATTACTCAACCGTCTCAAACTATTCTCTAAATCTTTACATTACATGAATTATAAGAATGCACAGACATTGTGTAATTTATTTGATCTATTTAAACTTTTGTAATAGACCCTTATTTTATTGATTATTTTTTAAGTTATATTTGTTTCCTTATTTTTATTTTTTTGTCCCACCTTTATCTCAGAATTGATGTGTTGTCATTGACAGACATGCCGTGATTGTTGTTGAATATTTGCTTCAATTAAAAAAAAAAAAAAAAAAGTTTTTTTGGGTGCATTCCCTGCTGGCGCCACAAGGGGTGGCTCGCGGGCGCCACAGGGCTGGTGAACCCTGGTCTAAAAGTACCTTGTAGTGTGTTGATGCCACTAGACCAGCAGACTTGACAACTATAAATGTAAGATTTTTCTGTTAGTTTTGCTGCAGAGCTGTGAACACAATTAAAGAAATCTAGAAGGTTTATTTTCATTTGTGGTTCAATTTGATCTGCAGAAATGTCATTCTGGAAGACATCTGAGTCTCTGTCATCAATGTGGAAAATATTTTCTGGTGTGACAAGTTCCAAAGTTGTAGTCCTTCTTAAAAAAAACATGGATGTTATTCACAAAAACAAAAAGCGGTCTGATGAAAAAGAGTTGTAATTTAGAAATGGTTTATTTCAAGCAATCAAACAAGCTAAAGAAGACAAACAAATGTACGTTATATATATAGATATTAACCTGGAGTTATATATTTTGACCTGATTCGGAAAAAATATAAAAAGTCAATAGGATATACACCCCCCCCCCCACACACACACACACCCACAAACCACACACACACACACACACATACACACACACCCACACACACACACATAGACCATTTCTTGCATCTACACTATTATACTTAGAAACTTTGCAGGTGAAGTCAGAACTGAGCAATAAAACTACTGCACGCTGAAATATTTAAAAGAATAAAGAAAAAATCACAGAGAAGAAAATATCTGCACTCTTTTAAACAACAACAAATATGAAAACAGTTTTCTGCATCTCTTCTTTCACAGGTCGTCTTCATCACCAGCAACAGTTCTTCTCCCTGTAGAAGCAGAAGTTAGAAGATCAAGCAGCTTTTTATTTTTAAAAGTGTAAATATATTTAAGGTCACCAACTTCATGCTGAGAGAAACAGAAATGACATCATCCACGTCAGCAGATGATGAAGAGTAAAAGAGTGACAGTACTTGTTTCTAGTTCTCTGGTCCTCATTCCCTTTGGTTCTCCTCCTGGACATGTAGACCAGAGCAGCAACCACACCCAGAAACATCAACACCACCTTCATCACGGCTCCAACGATGATGATGAAATTATGACCAGAAAGATCTGCAGACAAACATTTACCAGCATCAACTAAAGTATTTGTTGGCTTTAACTTTCACAAATTTGTCTTTGTTGTTCAAATAATAAAAACAGTTTTACCTGAAAAGTCCAGAACATAGACAGCATGTGTCTTCACTTCCTCCTCATCCTCCACAAACTGACAGATGAACGTTTGGTTGTTTCCACTCTGATGTTTCACAGTCAGAACAGAAACACAGTCTGGTTGTCCTCTAAACTCTAAGTCAACATCATCACCAGACAGATGAGATCCCGTCTCATTCATCCAGATGAAGCTGTTGTGTCTACAGGGAATAGTTGGATCAAATCTACTCAGTGAACACTGGAATGTGACACTTCCACTTCCTCTGGGAGGAACGTCTGCTGGATCTTTACAAACTGAAGGAAAACACAAACAGAAAAGCTTCTCTGTTAGATGTTTTTACATGATGGAGTCACTGCTTGTCATTTTCTAACAACTTTCAACAAACAATATTATGGAAATAATATAAAACTATATAAAATGAACCTAAAGAAATGTTTTCTGCATGAAGCTGAAACTTTGTCGGCTCTTTCTTTGTCTTTCTAGTCCTGATTCTCCGGGTCTGTCTGGTCTAACTCCTATAATTCTGTTTCAAAAGCCCAGAAGCTCTGGATTGTGGAATAAATCTCCCCTCATCTGAGATGAAAACTGATTAGTTCTGACTCTGAATGTAAATAAAGGAATAATATTTAATCTATTGTAGAATCTGAGGGTTTAGATAAAAAAAACTCCAAACGTCAGAGTCTCTTCAGGGTTTGAGCTTTTTTTGGATCAGATCAGAATGTTGACAATCATGAAGTCACATTATCATTCATGTCATAATACTCACTGCTCAAAATATTAAGATACGCGTCAAACGTATTCTTGTTCCTGAGCCGACAGAGATATCGACCAGCATCTTCATCAGTGATGTTTGTGATGAGCAGAGAGCAGTCAGTGCTCACATTCAGCCTGGAAGCTCTAACTGAACTCTGGACAACACTTCCATTGTGTACTTCTGGTCTCAGTGCTTCATCTGGATCTTCTGGTTCAGCCAGGTAACATCAGAGCACGAGGAAGAGGAGGATGTAGTTCTACAAGGTAAAAGGACGTCATCTCCAGCTCTGTGATGAAGATGTTTGGTTTGTTCACTGATGTCTGCGGAGAGAAAGAACAAAAAGTTGAACCTTTAACTCAACAGTCACTAAGAAAATCACTGAAGAAATACAAGAAGATGATTATATCTGCAAAGTTTTGTTTTCAGGGTAATATTATTAAATGATAAAAATTATTAATATTAAAAAATATTTTTTCATAACTACATCAAATTCGGATTTTTACAGAAAAGTGACATGAATTCAATATAATGTTTGATATGAACATATTTCTCCTTAATTCTACTTTGGAGTCATTCATGGTTTGATTTCTTCTTTAATGATAAATAAGATAAAACTGAAAATGAAGACTTTGCTTCTATTTTTGTGACATTAAACCATTAAAGAGACACAGTTTTTAAATTCCTCAAGGAAGTTTTTTCCTCTTTCTTTAGAAAAAGATCTTTCCTCAGATCCATTCAAAGGTTTTCTCTAATGTGAACAGAATGAGCAA